>JAPQWV010001476.1:0-86480 GCA_027422505.1 Craterostigma plantagineum | reverse complement strand
CTTTAGTAACATAGCTTGCGAGATGAAAAACGTTAAACAAGAAGGAAAAAGGATCTACGGAAGAAAACAAGAAACCGAGCAGACTATTGTTCTTTGGGGCCCCGATCGCCGAGGACTGTCATCGCTACCCACCCCAGGATCTCTTGCCCGACTATTTTCTCCGGAGACCAACACCGAGGGCCGTTGGAGAAAGGCCCTCTCGAGGTTCAAAAACGTAAACGGATACACGGGAAAGCCGTTCGCCTTAAATTGAGAGAGACACCCCCGAAATCCGAAGTCAAAGTACAAATTCATTGCCTCGGACACCCGAGCGACCGGAACGAGCCTTTGCTTGAGAGATCAGTCCCGAGTACGATGGTCGTGCTCCGTCGAAAATCCTCGGCGATGCTTCTCAATTTCAAGTTTGGGCCCTTGCCAGATGGTGCCACAGGCGACCGATGCTCTGGACTTCCTCATACACCATCATGCTCATCTCCATGTTATCGGCTCGAGAAGAAGTCGCCAGGAAAAATTCGAATTTGAAAGAACGAATCGAGGAATTTGCGATGACAAGCGCTTCATTCAACTCTCTCCTCGGGAAACCATGCCTCTGGTCTGGAATTCGCGCCTCCTGTCTGGAAATATCGCCTCTGCTGGTCGGGCGATAGCATCTCCTCTGGTCTAGAAATCGCCCGGGAAATAACGCCTCTGGTCTAGGAATTTACGTCCTCTGATCTGGGATTCACGCAGCTGGCCGGCAATAACATCTCCTCTAGCCTGAAATCGCCGGGAAATAACGCCTCGGGTCTGGGAATTTACTTTTTTCGAAAGAAGCTAACGTAAGCATCGGAAGGGCGTCGCCGGCAACCACCCCGGCCCCCTCTAACTTGTTTTGCTAGTTTTTGAGTGTTAGGTTCGATCATTAGCAGTGGGGTTAGTTCAAGAAGACGCGGTTCGTCGTCAGCAAAGGTCATTTCCCGCGGAACACATCAGAACCTTTAAAAGAAAAAGTGATTAGGCTAAATCTACGATATTCTTCACTTTTACCTGGTCTTCGACGTCTGGATTTGTCCTCATCGGACTGATGGCTCCACAAGGGAGAAAAGGCTCCCGACTCGAGTGTCGGGAGAGACAAGGTCCGACAACAGGAGACTCAAGGCAGCGGGGTGTTGGCGGGGGACAGTCGTCGAGCGAGGGGCGGCAGATGGCGGAGACCAGCCCAACGTTGGAGGAGAGGAAGGCGGTGGAGGTGGAAGAGGCAACGGCAGGCGGGCGACTGGCTGGCGGCTGGAGGACGGCCGGCGGCGGACGACGAGCGGCTGGGGGCGGCGGGTGGTGGACAGTTGGCGAGAGCGGGGCGGCCACTAGCAGAAATGGGCGGCTGAAACCTGTAAAAAAACAAAACAAAAGCAAAAAACATTAAAAAAGAAAAAAAATGAAAGTCAAAGAACTTGTTGTATATAAGACAGACATTTATTCACTCATATTATCATTTGATTCAGTCGTCGTCACAAAGTCTAAGAGATCTTGAATTTAAAAATGTTTATTTTTTAATTAATAATATCTTTAATTATTAATATATTAATATCTCCTAAATTAACAAAACTGTATATTTTTATATCAATTGATTGATTTATTAATACAATATATATATATATATATATGTTATCTTTAAAATACATGTTTTACTCCGATTTGATAACGACTTTACGCTGATTAAACCACAATATTAAATACCTAAATTTTCTGGTCAAGTTCGAAAATCCGATTTCAAAACCATGGTTTGAGGCGGAAATTTGTGGGCCTTTTGGCTCGAAGCTCAAGCTCGTTCAATTGAGTACTAAAGTCAAACAAATCCCATTCAATTTCGTCGATGCAATAAAAGATAAGGCTCGAGCAAGAAAAACGAGATTTTCAAAGATTCAGATTGCGTCGATGCGACGAAGAAAGCCTTGCACGGCTCATGACAATAAGTGTGTGCGATTTTGTTTCAACAGCATCGAAGAAAAATCATCAGAATTGGTCCATTGTAAGCGTGTGCTTCTAACAGTAAACTGTGGTTTTGTCTACCTACAAAATAAATACAGCAGCTCTCTTAACAACTGAGAAATTCACACATGGATTATTACAATCACAAATGAACAATCATCGCTGCCTATATAATTTATTCAGTTGACTCAGAGAAGAAAGTAATAAGCATAATAACTGGCTTTGATGATCCAAAGGCGAACTACAAAGCTTTCCTGCGATTACTGGCCAGCTGTCTCAGACGTTTCTGACTCGTCCTCTGTAAGAAACAGATAAGGACACATTACGATAGCATTTCAATCATAATTTGATTCTCAACTTCAGTGCAGATAATAGCTTTAATCGGACAACACATCCACCCTTATGAGATCCCCCAACCACAATGTTGGGTTTTCAAGATAAATGAAAAAATTTATACTCTCTTTTGCAACTGCAGTCGTTTCGACTTTTTATGATTACATTTTACAGTAATAATGGTTCATACTTATATAAGCTATGGATGCTAGTGCATAGGCCAGCATGTAAATGGTAAAGAGTAACGTAAGATTACTTGGTGACATATGACTGAATTCATGTTGGAGAAGTTATAAATGCAGATTTATGACATATTGAAAGGTCGTAAGACGGTAAAAAAGTTTTAACAGAAGAGCATACCAAACAGTGTTTGATTGATGGCCTCTTTGGCTTGGTATTCTTCTTCTTTAGTTCAGCTGAGGAAAAAAAAGAAAATCAGCTGATATTAGTGAGAGGACTCTTTTCTTTGAACTTTTAAAGAATAGTGTCCAAGAAAGAGGGAAGAGGGATACCCATTCCAGGAACTTGGTACTCATTCACGATTTCGAAGTTCTTGTACGTGTATCCAACAAAGTTGATGTCTTTGGACGAGAGCATCTGCAAGCAAATAAGAATAAGCTTACTACATGTGGTCGGAACCTAAAATATGTTCAGGACTTTGTCAGTATTCTATTGTAACAATCAAGGGAGGATACTGAAAGAAATAAATAACATAGTCGGACCCTTTTAGGGCAAATGATACTGTGGAACGAACAGAGATGCATCTTGACTTTCAAATTTCAATAGCATATTAGCTCAACTTCTATGAGATTTTAATGGAACCCATAGGTGAAGAGTACCTCAATCAGCTATAGTATGCATGTTGCTTTAATGCACATTTCACAATATACACTCATTCAATTCTTAGAAATAGAACCAGCAAATGTACCTTTCTCCATGGAGCTGATTTAGATGAAGTATGAACGTGGTGCTCGGACTGATTGATACAAAGAAAAACAAAAGAACTTGGAGATTAGCTGCACGTCTCAATCATAAATATGGAAGTGGTCATGAAAATTGACATGAAAATAAAGTACCTCTTCAAACTTCTCAAAATTTTGGGTGTCCAATTCGTCTTTGACTTCAGGAATAAATGCAGCGTCCATATTGAATATGTTATTCCAGTCTATTCCGTTAAACCACGGATGGGCCTAAAAAAAACATAACTAACATAACTTCTCATAGAACCAAGAAATAAGACGTCGAAGAACTAAGTGAAGAACAGAAGCCCACCTTTATTTCATCTGCACCATTTGAACCAAGCCTTTGGGCAACATTACAAAGTAGCCGGCTTATTAGGTCTTTTGCTTCAGCAGAAAGTTTGGCTTCCACGGGAAATTTCAGATAATTTCTCCAGTTTACTATCTGCAGAGGCACAAATAAACGAATTAAAAACAAAATAAACATTATTTAATGGGAAAGGAACTAAAACAGCTTCACTTAATGCCCACAGTATAGCGTGGTTTTTAAAGACATCAGCAATGTCAGAAAAATGAAGAGGCAATAAGCCCTTGATATAATTCCACTTTATTTCCTGGCCAGAATGAATGTTTTAACTGATGTATCTAATAAAGTGTCAGTTATCCGTTTAAACCTATGACGAGTAAACATATTTAGAATGGAATACTACAAAATAATAACAAATTAAACCTTGATGGGCACATACATCAAACTCAGCCTTACCTTCTTACACGTTGACATAGGATCATCTGAATAAAAAGGTGGATATCCCACAAGCATTTCGTACATGATGGCTCCAAGGGACCACCTACTCAGCAAGGAAGTGATAGACATATAAGTAGAATATAAACATTGTGCTTATGAATCACTTTTCAATAGTTAATTTGTTAGGCTAGGCCAAGCAAGCAGTATTTAAAATAAATATCAAGGACATTTCAGAAGGTTGTTTAAGTTCAGAAGATGAGTAGACGACAACCGAGATGATGTGTGTAAGTAAAAGCATGTCATATTGTATAATATGTCTGTTCGAGATGTAAAATCACACAGAAACAGCAGGCAAACAAAACTGACCAATCACACTCCATGCCATAACCCTTCTTTAGTAGTACTTCTGGAGCAATATAATCGGGTGTGCCAACTGTGGAAAAAGCCTGCGGAGTATATATATTTTTGGTAGAACAAATCCATACCATAAAAACACAGCATTACAGTAAAATGAAATGGGATCAGTGGTGTAGAACAATCATCTCACGTCTTGTTTCAGTAGTTTACATACTTACAAGCATTCTCCTATTTTTCTGCCAATGCTGTAATTGTTCTTGCTGTGTTCGCCTTGGGGCTGAAGAGTCCGCATCACTCCTTGAAGATCCAAAAGAGTTTTCTCCAACTGATAAATCTTCTTGTATGGTACTGCAGTCTAAAGGCTTGCACAGTCCAAAATCTGACAGTCGTAGATGTCCATATCTATCTAGTAATAAGTTATCGGGCTTAATGTCCCTGGTATCAGAGTAAAAAAAGTGAAGTCAGATAAGTTGAAGTCAAAACACAACCAAGAGCAAAATAGAGCATGTAATATGAGATCAAACCAGCATTTACAACCTGTGAATATAATTGTGCTTATGGATCGATTCAATAGCGAGAACTGTCTCAGCTATGTAAAATTTTGCCTCGTAATCCGTCAGTGTATCTTTTCTCATCAGTAATGTCATC
This sequence comes from Craterostigma plantagineum, assembly GCA_027422505.1. NCBI lineage: Eukaryota > Viridiplantae > Streptophyta > Magnoliopsida > Lamiales > Linderniaceae > Craterostigma > Craterostigma plantagineum. The sequence continues at coordinate 81,470 of JAPQWV010001476.1, read as the reverse complement.
ATATCTCCACCAGGAAGATATTCCATGATCAGATATAGATAATCCTCATCTTGGAAAGAACAGTACAGCTTGACAATGCAATTACTGTCCACCTCTGCAAGCAAGTTCCTTTCAGCTTTCACATGGTCAACCTAATAAACACACAAAACTAAGGACCGACAGAACAGAGTAAACATACATGATTATAATCGATCAAAATCAATACCGCTGTACCTGGCCCCGACGAAGCATTTCTGATTTCTTCAGCTTTTTCATTGCATAAACATTACCTGTTGTCTTCTCCCGACAAATTCTAACCTGTAGATACGATAAACAGTATCAGAATTTTGTTTCAATATGCGGTAATAAAGATTTATGTTCCAAGGCATTTATATCATACAGTGGCGCCTGATTAGTTGGATCTTTCATGAATAAAAAACATATATGATATCTAATCCGAAAACCAAGCTCATAATTAATTTATCTAGCTAAATCTTTAATAAGAGAGCTCGGATTGAATCGGTATATGAATGCAGTATGCATTATACTTGAAGTTCTTTTTTCGTCTTCCATAACAAGATGATGAAATCCAAAACAACAGCGTAATCTCAGAGTGAAGACAGTGGTCGGTCTCCGTGATTTGTGCTGTGATTGCTTTATATGAACTTTATGGCCAATATTGTAAATGGTCTTTGGGGCAAAAATGTCTATGTACAATGAACGCTCGAAACTGATAAGGAAAACAGCAAAAAAATGCAAACCCATGGTTACATCGAACAGGCCTCTTCTAGAGTCGTAACATAAACGGACATTTGCTGAATAGAACTAACTATACACAATATAACATCTCTGGGTAAAATTAAGTAGTGTCACGCTCATAGAATTAAAAAGTGGACTCATCAGTGCCGCTCCATTATACTACCCTTGGAAGTGAAGTGATCATTAAAAACAAGGAAATTTTTTACCTCTCCGAACGCACCCTTCCCAATCATCGTCAGTAGCTCAAAATCATCAGCACCCATTTTGTGCCTCTGAAGACGCATGTATTCACTTTCCCTCTTCTCCAAAAACTTGATCAGGTTATTTTGATCTTCCTCAGATACATCACCATCAACTAGTTTCTTCTCTAGTAAAGTCCGTCTGCTCACAGTGAAACAGTAAGTTAATTATAAACGGAGACTGACAATTTCTGAAATCCAGCAAATGGACTTACCGTTCTCTTCTTTCCTGAAGATTTTTCATCTGCTCCTTGTAATGATTCTCGATGTACTGTTTTGCAGCAGCAGCCTTGCGTCTTGTAAGTGTTGAGGCTTCCTCGGACGAAAGAGATTGAGGATCTTCTTCTCTTGAACTACCCATTGAATCGTTGTTTTTCGTGGATCGCACACGTTCTCGAGGTTGAAACTTGTGGAGCCAACTCCTAGCCGTATCCATTTCCGTTTTCCTTCTTCCGTTCACTAAAAGTGGCTTCTCACATGATAAATTTAAATCAATGCCCCGTAACGCAAGCATCTTTAGAAACAATTACAGAAAGTTCACTACCCTAAAATCAAGCGTAAACCATATATGCGTATGCACCATTTATAGTAAACCCAAACACCCAAGGCACAACACAATAAATTGATACAAATAATTATGTCGACTTCTACAACTTTTTAGTCTACAAGACATCCTTACCAAACTTTAAGATTTATTGGTATAACTGGAATATAACTGAAGTAGAACTGGCGCCTTTCGAGATCATTAAAATTTATTGAAATTAAAAGAAACAAGATACAATGATCAAATCCGATTTTTACCCAATTTGGGGTTTAATGGTCCGGTCTTAACCCTGATCCATACCATGATAGCCAACGAGAAAAGAAAATCCCCATCTTAATACAGCTAGGGTCAACACATTGCATGAACAATTCCTCGAAATGTATGCAAATCCTAATAATGCAAGCAAAGCAATCAAGAATGTTCCTTCTTGAAGAACAACACAACGCAGCAAATCCCCGACACTGAAGATCTCTATCACAAAAACACCTCAAATTTCCCCAATAAAAGAAGGGAAAAAAACAAAACAAAACCTCAAGTATTTACCAAAGCCGCTCAAAATCGAAGAACAAAACAGTGACAGGTCAAAATCCATAACACAAAAACGAATGTCCGACTCATCGCCGAAAAAAAAAGCACAAAAACACAAAAACATCATCAAGAGAAAAAGTTGAAGGAAGAGCAATAGGCTACACGAACGGCTTACCGCGAAAATCTTGAGCGCGGAGAGAGAATTAATTTGCGAAACGCAACCTCGGCACGTCTCTATATAAATATACGTTATTATATTACACAGAATTGAAATAACAATAAAAGATTGAAAGATTCAACGTATACATTCAATACGGTTCGTAATCATCCACATATCAGATCAACGTACAATACAACGTGCACAAAAGGACTAATCCGCCATTTTCGTGTTCAAAGCGAGCTTCGCATGATCCCCGTTTTCTCCACTATTTATCATAACTTCTATGTTGTTTCTCATCCTACGCGTTTTTTGTGTTCCTATCCATAATGACAAAAACCACCTTAAAGGTTTTTCTAACTACAGATATACCATTACGGTATAACTAATTGCAAAAGCTACCCTTTTAAGTTTTAACAAATCTATCTATTTTATGGCCGTGACTTTACTACCAAAGTGGGAAGGGATAGCATCTATACTATTTATTAATCGCGAGGAATACTTAAAAACTGTTTTTTTTTAATCAATTTGGTGTATCAATTACATCAAATATTTGAGCCTATTTGTAAGTTTAACCACGTTCAATTCATGAAAATTGTCATCAGTTTCATATATAAATTTTCCACAATTAAAAATTATTACAAAACAGAAATGGAAACTAACCCACGAGAAACTGTTATCTATATTGGATTTTGTTATGGAGGGTCGTGGGACAACTTGCGATAGGCACGTATACTCTTGCCTGCCAACTTGCCAATCAGTCACACACGTAGGTGTGTGGTATATACTAGTGCTAGAGTAATTGCGCTCTCCCAATTTGGTGTGTCAATTTTGACACATAATTTATAATTTAGTCCTTTAAATTTAATTGATTTTAAGTAAATTCTCATAAATTATTTTCCTAATTTACATATTTCAAAATATTCCTTTTAGAATTAATCATAATAACATATATTAAAATATAAAAAAATTTCAACTATAATTAAAACCATATTATGAATTGGGCACATGCACACACATTCAAGTGTGCCTCACATACTAGTAAACTTTATGAGTCACGTATTTAATCAAGCAACAAAATTGATTTCTTTATCATATTACAAACAAGCATCTCCAACTAGATGTTCGATCCCATTTTTTTTTATTTTTCTTCCCGGGTATCCCCATATAACGTGACTATAGGCTAACCGACACACTCCGTAGTAGGACTAACCTGGCCAATGGATACGTTCCAAACCCATCCGACAACAATAGTCATAGGCATTAGGGGACTTCTCAAAGGAATTGTGAGAGGGGGATTCGATTCCATTTTTGACTTCTTAAATTTTTGTTATCTACGTGGATTTGGAACGATACACACGTGTCAAAAATTAGTCGCGCTGAAAGTCGGAATCATTCCTCTTGTACTTAGACCGGTTAGTGCCTTTGTTTTCTTATCCCATGTTAAGAAAAGAAGGCACGTGAGTTCTCAGCTTTCGTGTAAAAGGATGTCCATGCCCTTTTGTTTAAACACAAAAGTTCGGAGATAATATGTGCTAATAGTGAACTCTGAAAAATGTTGTTTGGTTGAGATTTAAGTTTAGCTGGTAGAATGAGCTTATGGTAGTTGGTTTGGTTGTGGGTGATAGTCGAAAAATTGTTTGATGCTCCGTTTGGATATTGGACGTCAAATCCAAATCACCCATTTGGAAAACGTATGGTTTGAATTTCGATTTCATCCAAATACGAGATTAATTTAAGTGCTCATTATTTATCGGATTTGAAATTCCATGGCAAATGGCTTATTTTCGAAATAAAGTCGAACTCGGATTATGTTTCGTAACTAATAATAATAAATAATTAAGGATGAATGATGATTCGAGCCGGCTCGAGAGCTCGATGAACTGGCTCGAGCTCGTAACTGGCTCGTGAGCTCGATGAGCAGGCTTGAGCTCGGTCGAGCTCAATTATTGACGACCTCGAGCTCACTCGTACTCGAAAGCTCACATGTCGGCTCACGAACTTATTTTATTATTTATTTGTTTTTTAATAAAAGTTAGATGTCGAGCTCGAGCTCCATTTTTTTCGGGTTTCGAAATCCTAGTATTTACCAAACAACGGATTTGGCTTTGAAATTATAATTTTGAAATTTAAAGTCAAGCGATTTCATTAAAATATGTGGCTCCAAACTCACTCTGATTGAATTTCTCATAATGAATTCTCTACGGCGTTGGTTTGCTCAAGTGGATTTTCTCCTGATTTAGAAGTTTCCCATGTAATCTTTTTTATTCTCTTGTTAGGTTTTTTTAGGTTGATTTTGAGAGAAATTTGGAGTGTATAAATTCTCAATAATCTCATAGTTATGGTTGAGGTTCAGATTCGCTTCTATGAAAAAGATGTGTCCCACTACAAACAACCTACAAACCCTTGTATGAGAAAACCATTTCTTGAGTTCCACTAACCTACTAGTGATGATAATTGTAGTATTTCCTTTATTACTAAGGAAAAAGATGGAGAGAGAAGTAATACAAGTATTTGAGACAATATTAATAGACAATATGTTATGATATTGAGGTAGGAGATACGTAATTTTCCGAATGAGCTTTGGCGTCAAATCAGCACCTTTTTCTGTGTTGTGTGCTCAAAAAGGTCATCTACATTGAGTGTTTCTTAAGAACTTGCGAGACAAGAATTGTTTTTTACTTGTAAACCAAGTACAAGGACAATAATATTAGGTGTAAGAAGTTTCTCAAAGAAAATTCTTAGAGGCTTTGCTTGTTTTTCTTTCTTTTTCACAATAATCTCATTCATTCCAACATATATTTGGTTCTTATTCTTAGTCGCTATAGTAAATATGCGAATTTCATTATTGAGTTAATTAGATCCATGAAGTTTTAAAATCGAGTTTATGCCCTGTCAAAAAAAGCAATTAGTTATAAGGATCTGATTCTGCATATCACTTCATCGTTCTGCAATACCACTTCTTTGTTATGCAGTACCACTTATTTGTTCTGCAGTACCACTTCGTTTGTTTTAAAACTTCTTGTTCTGCAGTACCACTTTTTGTTATGCAGTACCACTTATTGTTCTTCAATACCACTTCGTTTGTGCTGCAATACCACTTCATTTTATGTGCTATTGCAGAACAAACGAAGTGGTATTGCATAACAAAGAAGTGGTACTTTGTAACAAAGAAGTGGTACTACAGAACAATGAAGTGGTATGCAGAATCGGATCCTTATAACTAATTGCTTTTTCTGACAGGGCCTGAACTCGATTTTTAAAATTGATTGGGCCTGAGTTGAAAAAGCCCCTTCATTATTCGCCTTTAGAAGAAAAAAAAAAATGAGTAATGAAGATGTAGATTTTCTTCTACGTTTGGATGGATGCTATTGAGGACAAAAGCAAGACTCTTTTGATGAGATAGTCCGGGTGATTCGGATATATTTTCAAGGCAAAAGTAGAGATTTAATTAACTTTGAGTTTGCTTGATAGTTTTTGAGTTCTTCGGTAGTATTTTCTTGTCTCTCCCGCAATCTAGATAGAGATGCTCTTTTATAGGAGGTGAAAGGTGATATCCTCTGAATAAAAAATCCTTAGCGTACCCATTCGTTTCTTCTTTGTATCCTGTGAATGGCTACTTTTCTCCCAAGAGTTACATACCTATTCAGGTCATGGGATGCTTCACGGCTTAAGGCGTAGATCTATAACCATTTCTTCTAATAACTGATTTTCCCACATCAATAAAATTTGCGTTGTCTTGCAGATTCAATTCAATATCGAGTTCGCCTAATAAATTCAAATATTTATCTTAGGTGAATATGCACAAAATATCCATTTACATAAAAATTTGCAAGTCAGTAACCTCTGCAGAATTTTTTTATATAAGTACCCGTTTGACTGCGTCTACCATTTTCCCAGTCTTGAGGTACATTTTTCTATGTGTATTATGTACCGCATTTATACGGTACTTATATACGTTTCTATATGGTACCTTAATGTGTTATATAATGTATCATTTCCTCATTGTATTATGTACCACAATGCGCTTCTATATGGTACCTAAGTGTGTTATATCGTACCTTGCGGCGGATCAGGTACCAATGTGCAAAAAAAAAAAAAACATTCTAATAGGTACCTACATATAAAAAATGCTGACAGGGTACTGACTTACAAGTTTTTATATAAACGGGTATTTTTCTTTAAATTCCCCATTATCTTATCCTACTCATGTGAGAATGAGATATAAACCAATTGATCGATTTTCGACATATAAAAAATGTGAATTTTTAATGACGTGTGGAAAACCTAGCAGAAGTACATTCATGCCCATATAAGAAACCCATCCAGCTCTAATAATGATACTAACTGTTACGAATATATTATATAGATGGATGTCCATTCACCGTAAGATTGTCAACCACCATATCTATGGAATCAATGAGGGTCATGCAAGATGATTAATATATGATGTATATGATGAGAGTTTTTCTTTTGTCTTCTAGTTCATACATGTGCCTATAAATAGGCATGAATCTTAATGTAAATATACATAAGAAGAAATGAAAGAAAGCTTTTGTTTCTTATTTCATATTATACAGATTATATATGTTATATATCAAATATTTATAACACGTTATCAGCACGAACGCTCCCGTCATTAACAACAATCTTCACCGAAGATCTTGTTCATGAGTTTCCATCACCCTCCCTCGAAGCGAAAAAGGCAACTATCGGACCCTGAAGGCTATCAACAATATCTGCAATCAGTACAGGTAATTATAGTTACGTTTACTGTTTCTTTATGCATAGCGGTTGTAACCTTACAGCTGCCGTGTAAAAGGATTTAACAATCAAGGATAGTAATTCGAGCATGACATCAAGATACGTAATAATTACCGTGACAAGTATCTATCAGACTTATGCCATATCCATAAAATCTACAATTAGTATAAGAGAATTCGATGAACCGAATGAACTCATAATTACCTATTTGACGTTGACGAAGTAACGTCATGATTTGATGTTTCGACGAGTAAAATCAGTAGGTGTCTCTTATGATTACCAGAATCATCTAACGGGTTTCTGGTTGATTGTTTGATCTTATGACGCACGAACATAGATACATATGTAGGACAGTCATACTTACCGTCAATTCTGTGAGGTCGATCTTCATTACTCTGCTTAGAATGATATCCTCGTAATCTTCCTCACAAAGTGCAAACTCTTGATTGAACACAGATTTGGTATAATTGGAAGATATGTGTGACCTATGGGACATGATTATATATGTGTATATTAATCCTTTACCAATCTACTAAGGATTGTTAATAATAATAATAGTAGTAATAATAATAAAAGCGATAAAAGCAGAAGAAGCTAGTAATATGTTGTGTTTTCTTGTTATGAATATATGAAATGAAGTTTCATCCGCAACAGCCTGGATTCATCATAAGTATAACAAGTGGACAAAATTTCATAATTTAATAATAATTATTGTTAGTGGACATGACATGTTCCCCCAAGCATTTATTGTTAATGCGTATGCATCTTATCATATTATTGTTTGAATAGGTCAATTTGACATATAACCACTCCACAACATAGATTGTGATGTTACCACTAACATATACTGTCTCAATTATGGAATAGTGTCGGTCGCACTATTATATGCATGTCATACTTTTAGCTCCTGTTATTTAATTCATTCATACTTAATAATATGTCAACGTAATCATATGCATATACCGATGCATTAAATGAAAAGCTTAGAACTATATACATAAGTTTAAAGTTTGAGGCTCTTGTTTATTCGTCTAGCACAATCGTTTAAGGTTTTAAATTTGTAGACTATAATACTGGTCGTGAATATTTACTATGAAGACTAATGAATTTCCCTAGAAGCGAAAATTTATGATGAATGAGAAAGATATAATGGGCAAATATCATGTAATATTATATTTGTGATTATTCAATTATTGTTTGCACATAAAGACTGCCGATCTTTATAATGAAAGGTGAAGACAAGTTGAAACAAAATACAGATAAAGAATGCGGTATTAAATTTGGTATCAATATAATGCTAACCTAATATTCTGAATTTCTTAAAGATCCGAAGTAAAGGATCCAACTGACTAATACTTTATTACCCATTATTATCTTTATAGATAGTATTTATTGTGTTTTCTATTTGATACATTAACGACATTAAGGATATTTAAACAATGGAAACTTGCATATGCAATCCAGAGTTATGTCTAGCAGATTACGACTAACACGATTCCAAGAAATAAGAAATATTTGATCATATTATATGGAATAAGAAAGCGTTAAGAATATATCGAGTAGTAGAAATATAATTGAAGGCTCCGAAAGAGCTAATGTCTTACTACCCAAAGGAAAAAAAAGGCTGATAATTGAAATGCCTTATAAAGTCTCAAAGAAATTATTAAGCTTTAAAGCCATTTGAGCTAACTGATAGACTGCCGAAAATGGATATACCGAATATTTGCACATCACAACGGCGAAAGAATCGTGAAAATATTACATCCATTTTACTCTGGGTTTTGTTATATCTGAGAATGAATCATGTGCTACCGTAAATCAGGACTTTACTAGTGACAGTATATTTATTGTTTGGCATGACCGGTTGGACCATTCCGGTGCAATTATGATGTGGAAATAATTAAAATTTACATGGGCATTTATTGAAAAACCAGAGGATTTTCCAAAAATTATCATGGGCTGCTTCCTCTAAAACCATCACCAATGAAAATCAATCGCATTTTTGGAAGCGTATACATATATGATTATATGCGAACTGATACATTCATCATGTTGGCCATCTGGGTATTTTACGATGCATCGACTAGATGGTCCCGTGTATGTTTGTTATCAACGCGGAACAAGGTGTTTGCGAGATTGCTTGCTCAATTGATTCAATGCACATTTTGGATCCGATAAAGAAAATACGCATTGACAATGCTGGCGAATTTACTTTCAAGGCATTTAATGATTATTGTATGTCTATTGGTATTGATGTTGAGCATCATGTGCCACATGTTCATACGCAAAACGGTCTTACAGAATCGTTGATTAAACGCCTACAATTAATTGCAAGCCCATTATTGATGAAGTTGCTCGTATTGTTGGGGACATGCTATATTACATGCAGCGACATTAACTCGCATCAGGCCAACAAGTTATCATGATATCTCCCCGTTGCAAATGGTTTATGGTCAGGAACCAGATATTTTCCATCTATGAATTTTTGGATGTGCGGTATATGTTCCAATTGCGCCACCACAACGCACAAAGATGCTACCTCAAAGGAGGTTGGGAATATATGCTTGATTTGAATCTCCATCGATTGTAAAATATTTAGAACCTTTAACGGGAGATTTATTTACGGCTAGATTTGCCGATTGTCATTTTGATGAATCGGATTTTTCCGACATTAGGGGGAGAAAAGAAGCAGCTGGAAAAGAATATTAGTTGGAATGAATTATAGTTAAATCATTATGATCCTCGGACGAAAGAATGTGAACTAGAAGTTCAAAAGATAATTCATTTACAAAACTTAGCTAATGAAATGCCAGATAGCTTTACTTACCACCAAGTCACATATAACAGCTGCCAGTGCTCCTGCAAAAATTGATGTTTTTATAGAACATACAAAGAATGATATCGAGCCTAAGCCACAACTAAAGCGTGGTAGGCCATCGGTTTCCAAAGATAAAAATCTCGAAAAAGAAAAGGAGCAATTAAGAATGATCCAATCGAGGATTTATCGACTAAAGACGAGTCGACGGGCATAAATATTGATGAGAATAAAACTGAGGTACCTGAAAATTCTTGAAATAATGATAATGAAGAGATCTCGATAAATTATGCCCAGGATGGAATAAAATGGAACCGAGACTAAGTCAACGTTGACGATCTGTTCTCATTTAACGTAGTGCTACATGAAATGAATGAGATTAATGAGAATGAGGATCATGAACCAAGGTCTGTACAAGAATGCAGACAAAGAAATGATTGGCCAAAAATGGAAAGATGCAATCGAGGCAGAATTAAAGTCACTTGAGAAACGAAAAGTTTTCGGCCCTGTAGTCCGCATACCAGAACTGTAAAGCTGATTTGATATAAATGAGCTTTCATCCGAATGAGAAATGAAAAGGGCAAAATTGTGAATATGATGACGCACAGCTTGTTGCACAAAGTCTTCTGGTATTAATTTGAGGAGACATGTTCTTCTGTGGTGGGCGCAATACTTTTCGTTATAAAATTAGTCTGGCAATACATGAATGCTAGATATGCATCTTATTGACGTTATCACTATTTATTTATATGAAGCTCCTGGAAGGATTTTAGTTGCCCGAAAATTCAAGACCCCATTATGAGTACTCAAGTAAACTAAATAAATCGCTTTGTGATTAAAACAATATGGGCGTATGTTGTATAATCGCATAAGAGAATTTTTAGTAAAGAAGTAAAAATGATCTACCTTGCCCTTCTATATTCATGAAAAGATCTAAAAATGAGTGTCATTTAAGCAAATTATGCTGATGATATTAACATAATTGGAACTCCCGAAGAGTTATTAACATCTGTTAATTATTTGAAGGAGAGTTATAAATATGATCAAATTTGCCCCAGTATATTTATGACGATGTGAAAATGAGTTTGTTATCATAACAGTATATGTTGATGATATCAATATAATCAAAAATCCTGAAGAATTATCGAAAGCTGTTGATTATTTGAAGGAGTTCGAAATGAAAGATCTCGGAAAACGAAATTTTGTCTCGGACTGCAAATTGAATATTTAAAGAATGGAATATTTGTACATCAAGAAACTTATACGAAAAAGGTATTGAAATGATTTTATATGGATGAGGCTCATGCATTAGATACTCCGATGATTGTCCGATCATTAGAAGTGAATAAAGACCCGTTTAGACCATGCGAATACAATGAAAAAGTACTTGGTCCTGAAGGTACATATCTAAGTGCTATTGGAACACTAATATATCGTACGAGTCACACACGACCTGATATAGGAATCGCAGTTAATATATTGTCGAGGTATAGTTTGTCACCGACTCATAGACATTGGAATGGGGTCAAAGGGATTTTTCTTTTTCCGATGCATTTGAGGATCAAGTGATATGGAATTGTTCTATCTAATGACGTGAAAGAGGATTTAATTGCATATGCAGATGTTGTATATCTGTCTGACCCACATATAATGACCGATCGCAAATCGGTTATTTATTTACGTATGGTGGAAGTGGAACAATAATTTATTGTCAGTCAGTTAAATAAAATTTAACTGCCACTTCATCTAATCACGCTGAAACATTAGTAATTCATGAAGCTAGCAGAAAACGTGTGTGGTTGCGAGCGATTATTCAGTATATATAACAAACTTGCGAGTTATTATCAGAAACGTTACTTCCGACGATCTTATATGAAGATAATGCGGCAATCGTCCAATTAAAGGAGGGATATATCAAGGTGATAAACAAAACATATTTCACCGACATTTTTCTTTACACATGATCTGGAGAAAAATAGTGATATTGATGTACAACAAGTTTAATCTAGCCAAAATCTCGTAGACTTATTTATGAAAGCACTTCCTTCTATAATTTTTAGAAAATTGGTATATTCAATTGGAGTCCGAAAACTTCGAGACTTGAAGTGATGTTATCATCAGGGGAGAAGTACGCGTTGCACTCTTTTTTCCTTCACTGCGGTTTTTCCCACGGGGTTTTCCCAGTAAGTTTTTAATGAGGCAATATATGAAAGCGCATCAAAGGAATTATGTACTCTTTTTCCTTCACTAGGTTTTTATCCCACTGGGTTTTTCCTAGCAAGGTTTAACGAGGCATATTCCTAGATGGACATCCAAGGGGGAGTGTTACGAATATCTTATATAGATGGATGTTCATTCACCGTAAGATTATCAACCGCCATATCTATGGAATCAATGAGGGCCATGCAAGATGATTAATATATGATGTATATGATGAGAGTTTTTCTTTGTCTTCTAGTTCATACATGTGCCTATAAATAGGCATGAATCTTAATGTAAATATACATAAGAAGAAATGAAAGAAAGCTTTTGTTCTCTTATTTCATATTATACAGATTATATACGTTATATATCAAATATTTATACGGGAATCTACACATAAATACCCAATAGAAAACTAATCAGCCACTTAGGTACCTTGTCAGACATATTTTACAGCTAGGTACCTAGTTGAATAAAATTTTTACACTTAGGTACCTAATCACCTAAGATTACCAAAATACCCTTATTAAATGAATTAGAATTTCATTTCAGCTTTTTTTTTCTCTGCAAAAATCGAGCTTCAGCTCGCCGTCGACGATTTCTTCTTGCCGACCAACTCCTTCTGCTCGTGCTGGCGCCGGACAAGGATCGAAGAGCCTCTTGAACGTTTGGTTCTCGATTTTGGGGGTTGATTTTGTCAGGTAAGCTTTTCTTTTGGTTTGGGTTTGGTTAATCGATTTTGGGCGTTTGTTCAAGGTTTATCCCAAATCCGGGAGCTCAATGCGATCCAAGAGCTCCATATAAGAGTGGAATGTTAGGATTTGATAGTTATTGAGGCTAATCCATCGAGATTTCGGTTTTCTTTTATATAACTTTTACGACGTACCATTTCCTATGATTATTACGTACCATTGTATGTTGTTTTGTCGTACCTAAATACATTATGCGACACAGTCCGATTGGACATTTATATTATGTACTAAGTATCTTTGTGTATTTATATTACGTACCAAGTAACATGTCTATACTGTACCAAAATGTCCAGTTATGCAGTACCAATCTAAACTATACACCGTACCATTTACAGAGGTTGCCATATTATCTGAAAATATGGCGTCTGCAAATTCGTTTGGTGGCGGGACGTTATTTTCAATGTGTGAGTATAAAAGGGAGTCTTCCTTACTACTAATCAATGAAGCAACGATGCTTATCGATATATACGTATCCCTCCAAAGAAGGTGGTCGGATATCGATTCCCGGCATGACTCAATAAAGTATGAAGTTCCGTTCCAAAGTTTGTACTCGACATTGAAAGAAAATGCGGATGTTTTCAATATGTATCAGCTGTTTATTCGATACAAATTTTCAATGATACCGATGAAAGTGGAACGTGCCGATGAATGGCCCGGCGAACAGGTTTGTTATTATTTTATTGTTGTTAAACTTTAAATTAAGGGTTTTCATATTGACGATTGATAACATTACTTGTAGTACGGAAGAGAACGGAGAATCCGTGGAGTTTGATTTTGAAAGAAACACAGTAGATGCATGGAGTCATTGCATTCGGGGAGATGGACAAATTTGTAGGGATGCAAATGAATCTAGACGGAATTTGAAGAGCTACTCCGTTGCAATCCGGAGAAACTTTGTATATGCAAAGAACGAGCGTAAGAAAATCATTGTTGTTTGCATGAGAAAGTGGCGGATATATGCTTCGGAGATCCAATCTACAACACAGTTGTAGTGAAGATACTCTTAGGAGTCGTGATCATCCGCGAGCGGACGCGCCATGGGTAGGGAACATAGTGAAAGAGAGGGTCCGAGACGAACCATCGTATAGTCCCGTTGCCATGGTTAAAGACATCTAAGGGACTATGGAGTTGAAGTGGGGTACCGTAAGGCGTATAGTGCCAAAGAAAGTGTCATTCGTAACATATATGGGTTGGATAATGGTACGTTTGATCAGTTGATGTGGCATTGTAATGCCGTTGGACAAACTCATTCAACAACTCTAAGATTTTTTTACGGGTTACATTGCCATTTTTCTTACCGAGTTACGGTTTTCTCATTTTCGAATTTAGGTCAAACGTTATGCAAGGCCATTACAACACTAAATTCCTGTGGGGAGAATACCACATTCGTATTCTCCCCCAACCTAAACGTGTTCGCCTCTACGCTATAACGCTTTATCAATGCCATGATTCGAGCAAACGAATGCGACATCTTAGGCATATCTAAAAAAAATGAAACGGGGACCTTCTTATAGCTTCTTTTCTTCAAATTGCTAATGGTAGATTGAAAGAGCGTAGGATGGCACCTGTAAGACAGCTCAAATTTGTTCCGCGGAGGCATTTCTGCAAAAAAAGCAAAACTGTTAACAAGCAGTACCATTTTATTCACACAAGGGGTACCAATTTGGCCAAACAGAGGGTACCAAATGCAGTGATAATGTAGTACCAAAAACAATTGACCCCATCTTCGAAAACCCACTGTTAACAAGTAGTAGTATTTTGTTCACACAAGGGGTACCAATTTACCCTAACAGAGGGTACCAAATGCAGTGATAATGTAGTACCAAAAAAAATTGACATATTTTCAAAAAACCCACTGCTAACAAGCAGTACCATTTTATTCACACAACGAGTACCAATTTTCCCAGACAGAGGGTACCAAATTCAGTCATATTGTAGTACCAAAACAGATTGACCCCATTCAAGGTAACCAGCCAACAAGTAGTACCATTTTATTCACAAGGGGTACCAATTTGGCCAAACAGAGGTTACCAAACGCAGTGATAATGTAGTACCAAAAAAATTGACCCCATTCGGAAAACCCACTGTCAACACGCAGTACCATTTTATTCACACAAGAGTACCAATTCGCCCAAACAGAGGGTACCAAATTCAGTCATAATGTAGTACCAAAACGAATTGACCCCATTCAAGGTAACCAGTTAACAAGTAGTACCATTTTATTCACACAAGGGGTACCAATTTTCTCAAACATAAAGTACCAAAAGCAGTGATAATGTAGTACCAAAACAAATTGACCCATCGAAAAACCCAAAATCGACCCATTCGAGAAAACCAAAATCGACCCACTCCAAAAAACCCAAATCGAGACTATCCACCCATCTGAACACGCACAAAAAAATCCTAATCGAACAACAAATCAATCTCATTCCAAAAACACGCAGCAAAACCACAGACCGTACCAACACTAACCGAAATTGCTTAAACACAACGAATTACGGCAAAACCACAGACGGAAATACCGGAAACGAAACGAACGAAACAAAATATTCGAATTACTTACCTAACGATTTCAGACGGACAATACCACGACGAACGAGTAGACAGAGGGCAATACCGCGACGAACGAAGGGAACAAGGTCGATTTCTGGATTTAATCGCGCGATTTGGAAGATGGGTGTGCGGTTTTTTTTTTTTTATGGAGGAACGAACGTGAAATAAAAAAGCAGGTAAAAGATGTAAATAAGCAGTTTTAGTAGGGCTAAATCCGTCAGTTAGCTACCTATAGTAAAATAAAATTCAACTAGGTACCTAATTTAAAAATTCATCTGACAAGGAACTGAACTGTATAATTTTTATTGATGTAGGTATTTAAGTGTTGAATCCCCATATTTATAACACTAACAACGATTTTCTAGCGTTCCGAATTATTCTATATACAATACCGCACCCGCCGTTGTATAATTTCTATATTTTATGATAAAGGTCTTTATAAAAAAGAGTATATATTTGATGACATTTGGAAATATTCAAGTGGATTGTTGGTGCAAATGATATTTAATAATATTGGCGTGGCTTGGACATGGAAATAAAACTAATCGATATGTATTTAGATTCTCTATACAACATTTCAATTTTAATTAAACCTTGCAATGCACCGTATTACCTATATATCCATTATATTTTATTAAGCCTCAGAGCTCAGGTTAAACTGTCAAAGTTGGTCTGTCAATTTAAAAAGTATTAAAATTAATATAAAACTACCTACTACATTTTTTAGTGTATATTCCAATTACACCCCTCTATTTCGAATATACATTTATATAGCATAACATACGCATTTGAGTGTGCAAAAGTACTAGTAGTTATATGTTAATAGAATTATAAAATTTATGTTTGATATTGATACTGGGTAGATATTGTGGAATTAACATGTGATAGTGAAGTTTTTTTGAATTTATTTATTTATTTTTAAGTTAAGGATGACAACATATGAGACTACTTACAATTTATATAATTATATAAGATTTGACATTTCAGATATGATTATAATCGTATCCTTCAAATTTTTAATTATATTTTCACAAATCCTTTTTTCCCTTCCTTCTACACTTACAAACAGCTCTCAAGTCATTTAAAAATATAATTTCATATTTTAAACATCGAAATTAAAAGTAATTCTTAAAATATCACTATATATTTATATAGTAGTTAAAAAACCAGCCAATATAAATTCCGAAGAAGATCACTGTCTCAAGCATAAAATCACAACAGACACGAAACTCCTCTATATCTCAAATATATATATATATATATATATATATGAAATTATTTTTTCATTCAATTGAACTTATGATAAAAAAGTAGAAAATTGATAATACACTGCTTTAGAATGCCGCCCAGCCAGCAGCAGTTGTAGTACTACTCTTCCCCGACCCACCAGCCGAAGAAGGAAGGTTTTTCTGCAACAAAATCGATCAAAACAAAACCATCTAAACAATATAAAATTTTCGAAAAGAAATCTCGGGCAGAAAATGAATTGTCGACTCATGCAACTACGATACCTCGAGCTGAGATAAATCAGAAAGAGCGCTCTCACTAGAGTTCTCCTTTAGGGCCGAACTCTGATTTTTTAACCTACTTTTGATGGCTGGATCGTTGGGCGGGGGAGGAAGGGGTGACCGAATTTTGACCGCCCCGCCCGGCGGTGGAGCGAGGCCGAGAGTCTTGGGTTTTTCGGGAACGTGGGCTCCGCCCGAGGGCTTGTTCTTCAGATTTATTCTGATCGTTTCTCCCTCCTACAAAGTAAGAGTGAGAGAAGAAGATGGAAACTTGGAGAATGGAGTATTGCCATATCACTTGGTGATAAGTATAAGAGAATAAGCAGTCCCACAAACGAAAGAATGACTAGGGATTCAAGAAATGGTGATTTTGAGATATAAATTGGGTACTTAGAGGCGTTACGTAAACGAACAAATTGGGAAAGCACTTTCCTTTATATCTATTTCCACAAAAAGGAATTGAGTTTACCTTCTAAAAAAGTCCACGATTCTGGGAACGAACATTTGTTCAGAGAGTTCACGTCTAAGAAAAGACAACTAATGCAGCAGATTATGTAGTAAAAAGGCACAAAAACTAGAACATCCATCCAACATCTTCATGTCAATTCCTCGTTCAAAATCAGCTTAGTTCGTTCTACGTTGGAACATACCTAAATAGTCAGCTTCTGCCTTCTTCGAAGTTGCTATTTAAGAACTTTCCATTGTAAGACGTTGTAATCAGCTAACATCCGAAAACCCCAAAACTCAAGAAACTATAATTATGACAGCCTCAAAATCTCAGCGACCATATCCATCCAATTCAATCCAAATTCATAAGCATCTGGTCAGATTTAGATAAATCAACAGGTAATTTCAAATGCCACAGATAATCCTACAGCCCTAAGAGCTCATAGAAACAACCACACATGGTGATCAAAAGCCCAGCTAATAAGGAAGGGCACTTGTAAATTGCGATTACTTGATTTCGATTTCAACAATTAGAAGACAGACAGGGAAAAGTAAAAACTAGGAACCTTCAATCTGTGATTAACCGCCGGGTGAATATCAATATTGCCTCCGCCGGCGCCCTCCTCGCCGGCCTCTCCTTCCCTCTCCTCCTCCCTCTTCACATACTTCTCCCAATCGGACAGCGCCACGTTGAAATCGAACGCCTCGTTCCTCTCCCCGAACCCTAGCCCGATGAACGCGTGCTTCCCACGCCCGTCCTCTATCCTCAGCACGAAGTACCTCGACGAGTCAAGGGCGGGCTCGACGGCCTGCTCCCTGCCGCCGGGACTGATGAAACACGCGGCGAAGAGATCGCCGGAGTTGGGATCTTCGAGGCGGATCTCGCACCGACTGTTGCTGGAAGATATGACCCGCAATCTGCCCGACCAGATCTTGTCGGAATGGAGCCACTCGCCGCACTTGTATCCGCCGGAGGTCGGCCGGGGAGGGATCTTGAAGACGGAGACCTCGCGGATGACGAGGAGGGTGTGGGAGAATGACTCTTCGCTGTCGTCAGACGACATCGTTATGCGTGAATTGGATCGGATATTTGGTTTCTGTACTATTTCTGGGTTCTAAAGTTATCGAGAGTTAACGTGAGGAGACGTGGGTTTTAAGCCGTGGATGTAAAGCGTGGTTTACAAGGGTGAAACATTTAAGCAAAAATAAGAAAAAAAATGGGGTATTTACACAAACTTTAACGGAGGCTCACTATAAACCGTATTTGGTCTGTGATATTAAATTAAGTTATTTTAAAAAGTAAAAAATATGAAGAAAATCACCCATTATATAAAATTTTATATTTATTTACCCTTTTATTTTTAGTTAACTAGTTAATTGCCCATGCAATGCATGGTTTTAAATCGCGTTGTTAAAATAAAATTACTAAGATTCCTTCTATTTAACTTTTTCTGAAACATGATAAAATTTTAGTTGCTTCTACTTATTTTCAATGATATTTATCTTCACAATCGGATTCTTCTTAACATGCTCTTTTTCTTTCTCTTTGCTTTAAGACTTGATAATGTCTCTTGAGCTTTTCATAGACGCGTCTTTTGATTTACAACGTAGCCTTGCATTTTGAACAAAGTTTTCATCCTTTGATGCTCGTTATTATTAATTTTCTTTATAAGAGAATCCAACTCGAGTACTCGAAGTCAAAGTTTAAACTTCGGTAATCTGATTTATATCGTTTGCCCGTGCAATGCACGGGTCTTAATATCATAGATAATTTTAATTACTATATGTTAATACAAAAATGCAATGTTACAATATCACAGATTTTAAACTATAAAATCGTAAAATGAATAAGATAACGTAATATATAAATCAAAATGTTATATGTAATGAGAAAAAAATACACAGAAATTAGCTACTGACATCGTACTCTTCGCTTGAAGAACAAATAATTATACTCCTCCTCCCAATCGACTCTAAAAACATGTGATACATTTACTTCATCATCACCTGATTTTGGCGCCCTCAGTATAAACATAAATTTCGACATCAGGCAATTATTCACGTAATCTTCTAGTAAGAATGGTCCATCATCTCCACCCTATAATATTGTCCAAAAAATAAACTTAGGACCGTGAAAAATTGAACCGTGACAACATTTGTACCTCAATGTAAAACTGCTCTAATTCCGATGCTGATATGCCTAATATGACCTTCGCATGATCATTCCAGCATGTCAACTGTTTGGAGCCAAATTTGTCACTAATTGTTGTCTTTAATCTATATCTGTAGGTCAAACAATAATTTTGCAATAAAAATTAAGAAAATATAATTTTAATATAATCACATAAATGCATTTATATGTCGAACAAAGTAATTACCTCGGGATAGTGTGTGTAACCAACCTATTGCAAGGTATGCAATAACCATCCGTGACCTTGTTTATCTTACAGAGCGGACACGATTCGTACCAGATTGTCGCCATTTCTATATGAGCTATACATGCGCATACACGAAAGCACCAAACCTGCATAAAAATAATACCTCTGTCCCGGGTATTTCTTGCCAAAGATTAGTGGGCACGGAGATTAAGAAACTACATTATTTTAATATTATAGTACACCTTTTGAGGTATGGAGAGAGAAAAGTTATTAGTAGACACGCAAATCAAGAAGACTTTTTTTAATATTAATGGTGTAATTAGTTTAATTAGTGGGATAATTTTTTACCAAAAATGAAATGAGAAGAATTATGTGGACGCCCGAAATAGAAAGATGGAAAGAAATAAGTGGGACGGAGGAAGTATATTATATGTTTACATGATATAACGAATACTTTATTTGCGGAAAAAGTAATGGAATATTACGTTCTCAACGACATGGTAATCATTTAAGTTGATTGGAACAGCATCAAGCAAGCTGTGTAATTGATGTAGAGTGTTTCCCCGTCTTTGATTCAATAAAATATGGTTTCGTGCAATAGTACCCCAATCATACCTGACAAACAATAGTGATTTAATTAAACAATATGCAAAGGGAATAACGATTAACAAAATTATAAGAACATAACATACCATAAATGGATCTTTTCGGTCTCGTCAGTGTTTGGGTCGACAAAAACTCTGCTAAATCTTGTTGTGTTTAGATACGCACCTAAAACGGTCATCATATTAAAAATACGTTGCAGAATGAAAGGAAAGTTGTGATCATTAACATGCCAAAGAAATATAATAAACTATCTAAATTGTTGAACTAACCATCGAAATTCTTTACTTCAACTCTTGATACTGCCAGAATCTGAATCTTTGTTGCATCAAATAAAAGTTTATAATCTCCACTTGTGGCAAAGTTTCCCCATAGTGATGCTGCAAAACAAATTATCAAGAAATTATGTAAATGGTAACAACATTATTGGAATATTCGACGTATTACAGGAGTACCTCATGTCACAAATTAAGACGTTTCGAACATGAGTTTTGACAACCATGCCATTTTTTTCTTGAAACTAACATTTTCTAAATCACCAACATAAACCACAAAGCCAATCGCATCTGCAACGAATGTTGAAAGAGAATCTGATTAATAATGTTAGTGAATGGTGGAAAAATAAAATGAGGATTACTCACCGACTAAGTGGTCCTTGTGCGTGGCATACTGATGAATTGTACTTAGTTGATCAAACCGAAAGTTGTGTAGAGGGACATCATCATCAATGCTTGTTTGAGTATCCACAATTTTGGTATTTCGATGAAAATTCAACCTATAATTATTCCGCACAGGCCAATCCAAATCTGAAGCAACGTCCACGCTTAAATCATTAATGCAATACACGCTCCCTACTTTCAGAATATGTAGATATTTGTCAATATCACCATCGTATAAAGTTACTTGTATTCCGTTCCCTGTTAAAAAAAGGTTAATAAATAACACAAGTGGAAGAGTCTTGAATGATAAATTTAAAATTTAAGATGTACTGAATATAAATTTCATACCTCAACATCAATGAAGATTAAATTCTGTACCCTAAACTCTTTATTGGATCGTACTCGAGTATGAAGATTGCAACGCCACAATAAACGCCCACGCAAATGCCACGTATAATTGTAGGGGCATATTTGTCTAACTGGTTTGTATGTTAGATGTGCCATCTGCAATTATTAAAACAATTTATTGTAGAGTTAATTATATTAATAATAAATATTTTAAGATATTAAGCATAAAATTAATAAAAACTTTAAAATAAGTTTTAAAAACCAAAAAATGATATTTCAAATAATACTGTTCATCACATGCTGGATATAACTTTATTGTACACAACATTCTTGGTAATATTAAATCGTTCTTGTTGCGTATTAGAATCTTGAGCCCACTTGGTGATGTGACACGGGAAAGCGCAACATAAAGTTGACCGTGACTGAAGATGGGATTTGGAAGATATAAACCAACCGCATTCAACGTTTGTCCCTGACTTTTATTTATCGTCATTGCAAATGCCAATTTGATAGGAAACTGTCTTCTTCTTATGGCAAAACACGTATCTTGGTTCGAGGGTGATAGATCAATTCGTGGTATGAGTACATTCTCTCCCGTCTTTGGACCCGATATTACTTTTGCTTCAATCACATTATCTCCTAGCTTGTAAATAACCAATCGTGTTCCGTTACATAAACCAATCGAATGATTCATGTTACGCAATAAAATGACAGCTGCTCCTACTTTCAGTTCTAAATAATAGTTGGGAAGGCCCGCAAAATTTGTAGACTGTAGCAACTCTATAGGATTCATATCTTCCACCGACTCATCAGATTCCAATGAACTTATCCTATCCGAACTTAAGTAATTTCGAGAACTTCCTGGAAGCATTGATAGTATCATAGAGTTGATACTATCAACATCACTATTGGTGGGCGCTAATTTGCCCGTTCCTTTAGATAAACCAAATCGAAATACCTCGTTGTAAGGTCTTCGTAAGTTGCGGAGATTAAAGTTTCGATCCCTCGAGCATCATCTTTTATTAAGAACTCCATCGGAATATCAATCCAATTTGGCTCTCCGTTGCGTGTTACAGATCTTCCAGGAAATCTACCATCCCCTATTTCTAAGATCCATTTACTGAATTGTGTCATTCTCTGTAAATATTCACTGGAAATATCACCACCGAAAAGGCGCATGTTTATTTCTAACTTCATTAATCGGCAGTTGCCCCAAAAATCTGCACAATGCAAAGTAGCTGCGACAATTGATTCTCGACCACCACTTGCGACGACTGGTAATATTTGCCTGAAGTCGCCTCCTAGTACAAATAGTTTTCCACCAAATGGCAAATAATTGTCACAAATATCCCTAAAGTGACGATCAACGGCCTCAAATGCGAGTCGATTGGTCATAGGAGCCTCATCCCAAATTATCAACGACGCGAGTCGAATTAATTAAGCCCGGGATGATGTTTTCTCAAATGAACAAACGGAACTCTCAGCAGGATTTAGTGGTATCTTAAACGTAGAATGAACAGTTTTACCATCAGGCAATAATAAGGCAGCAATTCCCGATGACGCAACTGCAATAATAACCTGTCTTTCGGACCTAAATTTTGATATCAGAGTATTCCATAAGTAGGTCTTACCTATTCCGCCACTACCATAAACGAAGAATAAGCCACCACGATTTGGTGTGTGAGCCCCCATAATTGTAGAAAATACTCTATATTGATCTGCATTTAGCCCCCGAGCAAGACGATCGTAACTTTCCATCTCTATTGATGTATCATAATCGAGTTCTTCTCTTATCAATCGATTGGTGGCGCGTTGAGCATCTTCCAATGATGGTTGCGGCATATGTGGATACTCTTTCAATGACCTGCCATTTTTGTTGAGAATATGTTCAATCTCGACAATACCCAAATTCCGTCGTTCTTCGTCTGAGAGGCGCAATTCGAAATTATTATACTGACGCCGTATCTTGTGCTCAATATCATCAGTCATACTTGACCAATGTGTTTCCCATAGTCTTGTTGGATCGGCTACTTCGATGAACATCAATATGGAGCAAAACATGTTTCTACGTTGTGCACCAGTTGTCCAACTAGCATCAATATGGAGCATCTGCTTCTGTTAAAGCATCATGCCATTCGTTGTTGTCGTCGAGCATGCCTAATTGAAGACATGCCGCCTGAAAGGTCGATTGTACGACCCCCCTCACCATTCGTATGTCCTCATATGACACTGCACCACGGACTTCCGTAAGGAGCATCCTGAGATAGTAACGCTCACCAGCATTTGGATGCGTAAAAGGTAGTCTATCGACACTCTTTGTGCCTTTTTTCCACATTTTACTTCGACGATCCCATACCCATTCAGTTGGAAATTCTGAATATGTTGAAGATCGAGCTTCTTGACACCGCCTATTTGCCTCAAACCACATTGTCAACACGGTGTTTTGAGGCTGATTATTACTTCATGTAGATCATCGTTGTCATGGAAGACAACGTTTTGATCGCTTGGCAAATGAAACTGCAATCTTTCAACAGACGGATATTGATGTTGTAGATCAAAATAAAAAATCCTCCAACTTGCTTCTATGGCTGACACGTAACGACAATCCAAATATTGCTTAATTTCATCAACACGCTGTGGTTGTGCCCCAAAAATGTTATTTCGATCGCCGCTCTCTTCGATGACAAATGTAGCTCGATCGTGGCCTTTGTGTATGTACTTATATAAAGTACTTAACCACGCTTCGTACGGCTACGCGCTCAACATTTATGTGTGCATCATATTTGACGCACAAGTCTCTATTAAAGGGGACTACCCATCTGTTATCTATTTCTCGACCATTTGGTAAAGTTGTTACGAAAGTTCTTCTACGCATGTACTGGACGAAGCTTCGATCGTCAACAACGTCTCAGTGCAAAATTTTTTCGGATAATGCTTGAGCACTTCCTTCAACTAAGCATGGACCACATGGTCCATGTATCATAAACTTTGTGACTGTTTGATATGCAAGAGGATCATTGTGTTCACCAGGGATTTCAGCACTGATGAATTTATTGACATCCTCTGCACATGTGGGCTTATCATTTGCACTCACCGTGAGAAGTATATGCGCATGAGGCAATCCGCGTTTTTGAATTCAAACAACATATAACTCTGCATTATTTTTAGTTGTGTTAGCAAAATTCCGTAACTATAAAAATTAAAGTTAAAGAATTATAAATATAGAAAGTTACCAGCAATAACCGTTCCAAACATGCGTCTCTCCTTCAAATCACGGAACAATTCCTTCATTTTTAGTCTAAAAACTCGAGCCGCAATGTCTGGACGATCTTTAACACGCTCATGCTGAAGCAGCTCTCTAGTTATTTCAGGCCAATTCGGATTACAGGTGAACGTGATAAAAAAATCAGGAGGACCCATTGTACGACAAATTGCAACTGCGTCCTGATAATGTTGGATCATATTGCGTGGTCCACCGGTAAATGAGGAAGGCGGTATATACTTTTTTCAACAGATGTTGCGTTAACATCACCGCTTGAAACAACATCTTGAAGCCCTCTATGCAATTCTGTACGCAAGCGTCCTTGGTTACATTTGATGTAAAGAAGACGATATTGCTCAATAGCACAATATACGTCAACAATAAATTATTGGTACAATCGACCGCCTCTAGTCTATCACCATCCTCCTCCCTATTTTGCATTCGGCATGCATAAAACTGTCGCATCGAAACTTTACCCTTGAAGTCTCGAAGAGATTATGGGTATGTCGAGTGACCAACCATCTGTTCCATAAAAGAAATAGCAATGGATACTGGAGAGGCATATAAGCAGGATGAGTCTCATTTATCCTCTGTAAAGCACCACTGCATGTTTGTAGAATAACGTCTCTATGTCCCAAATCCTCAGTACAGTCACCTACCAACAAAGCAGCGACTTCACTTGATGTTGGACGCGTATATTGTTTTCCTTCTCTTGCTTGAATGATGCGTATACGAAGATTTATAATGTTACGTTGTTCGACCAACATATCTCGAGCACTCCGAAAAATAGAAACATAAGGATTTACATGATCGAGCATGTGTTGAAGGTCACAGAGTATATCACCATTTATGTCTGAAGTGGTCGACAATCCCATAGCATCAAAGCGATTGGAAACCTCATTGTCAGTGTCATATATATACAGCTGAGCAAATTTAGGACCGGTACCTAGGGGTGCCGAACCGAACCGAACCGAAATTTCGGTACCGAACCGAAATTTCGGTACACCCATAGTAGTTACCGAATACCGAACCGAATTCTCGTACGGTATTCGGTTTTACTGAATTTATTCAGTAATAATTTAAATATCAATACGTATATTATAGAATTATATTTTATTTTTAATATTAATATAATAAAATATATTTTAATTTTTCAAACTTCGGTAATTCGGTATACCGAATTTACCGAAATTCAAAATCTGTACCGAACCGAATTTACCGAATTACCGAACTTTTTTTGAAGAACGAATACCGAATCGAATTTTTCGGTTCGGTTCGGTTTTGTACCGAAATTTCGATAAATCGGTTTGTTCGTCGGTATACCGAACAATGAACACCCCTACCGGTACCTGGTTCGGGGAGTAATGACCGATTCGATGGTAATGCTACCATCAATGCGAAACACATATGGTCCCCTACCATTATTAACCGGTTGTTGATCTGGCCCCCCATTGAAGTGAATGCCAATAATGAATTGTACATTCAGATTTTGTCTTTGAAGACTGTCTGTGATAGAAGAGACTGAAGGAATGGTGGTGACACTGGAAGACATGGTAGTGTGTACTTGACCATTTTCCGCAACATAAATGAAATCTTGGATTTCTCAAGCTACTGTCTCGAACTTTCTCAGATACCCACATGATGGCATTGCAATTCGGGCACTTTGTATATGACCAATATCTGAGCGTTGTGAGAAAGAACATCTTCTACTTGTGGTAGAAGTTTCTACAAAGTTTTTGTTTTGAATTGAATTACTAAATAGTGAAAATATTGACTACGAACAAACATTTACAAATTAATAATTTTTTACCAGCTTGATTACGGGATATAATAGGCTGAATATTGGCAGAATGCCTTTCGATATTATTGCGAAGAACTGTCATCCTGAAAGCTTGAGCTTCCCGTTGTAGTGACAATTGATGCATTCGTCTTGCTTGAATATTATGATTTGGAGGGATATTGGATCCGCAATAACGTGCGTCCATAGTTATTTTACAGTTATTGACAATCTACGAACTAAAGCATTAGCATCTAGTTACGGAAGATTTGTTAACGTGTTTTCTATTAGGGAACAGATGCATTATGGAATGCTCATTGAAACTATATCTTATAGCATAACACAAAAATGAAAGATAAAAAGCAATGATAACGGTCATATTAATTGGCTTTGAAATTACCTCCCAAAAGTCAAATTTTTAAACTTTGTTGATAGTCCAAGTTGATTCTTAATACCTGCATATTTTAAGTTGAAGTACAGTGTAATGTTAATACTTGAGAGTCAAAAGTATTTGCTGGCAACATTACCTTTTGAAAGTCGAAGATTTTGAAAAATTTTACAGATAGTCCAAGTTGATTCTTAATACCTGCATATTTAAAGTTGAAGTACATTGTAATGATAATTTTGAGTGTCAAACGTTGGTTAAAGCAACATTAAATGACGCCGGAAGTATAACAACAGTAGACATACAATAAGATTGAAATTTATGAAAACAAACTCAATAATTGGCTTATACGTTCAAAATCGGATATTATCAAATTATGATAAAAGAGCACATGAGGAACTTATATTAGAACTTAGTGAATGCACGCACTTGTATTGTAAGTATTTTTTAGTTAAAAAATTCAGTTTATAAGATATATTATATATATCGTCAAAATTGATTCTTAAGACCTGCGTATCTACATTTGAAGTACGGTGTAATGATAATATTTGAGAGTCAAATATTTTAATTAAAAAAATCAGATTACATATGCATTATATAAATCGTAGGCAGATGCAAATGTTAAAACAAAGAAAAATAATGACGTTTGTAGTAGGGAATAAATGCATTATATCACATGCAAATTGAAATACCCATTATGGCTGAACATAGAAAGGGAAAAAATATAAAAGAAAACTGTCATATTGATAACTTTTTGAAATTCGAGAATTACAATATCTTTTTATTAGAAATGCCTTACATGGAATGCTTATTGATAATTATATCTTATAGCATAACAAAAAACTGAAAATATAGGTGATAACGGTAATATTAATTGGCTTGAAATTACCTCCCAAAAGTCAGAAGAATTTTTTAACTTTGTAGAAAGTCAAAGTTGATTACTAACACATGCATTTTATAGTTGAATATCCGTGTCTTTGAGAGTCAAACGTATTTGGTGGGCATTACAATTTCAAAGTCGAACACTTTTGGAAAACCATAATTATAGATAGTCCAAGTTAATTAATGCACGGAACATTAATACGCCGAAGGACCACATATTTCAAG
Organism: Craterostigma plantagineum; assembly: GCA_027422505.1. Classification (NCBI taxonomy): domain Eukaryota; kingdom Viridiplantae; phylum Streptophyta; class Magnoliopsida; order Lamiales; family Linderniaceae; genus Craterostigma; species Craterostigma plantagineum. The sequence continues at coordinate 53,704 of JAPQWV010001476.1, read as the reverse complement.
TACAACACCATCATATTAAACAACAAAGGAAAAAGCACACAAAATAGTAATATCTACAGCAGAGTGACAAACCTTAAGCGCATTGAGAAGGTTCAGCCCTATCTTCGGCATTCAAAGCTACAGAAACAAAAGATAAGGAATTACTCAAAGACACTTAATGAAATACAACGTAAACCTCGTAATCTTTTTCAATTCGCACTACCACTGGTGAGATCATGTGGCAATTTCGAATCTTATTATATACTGAAAAAATACAAAAAACAAATAGATCGTAGATATAATAGTTAAAGTACGGTTTAATGTTAGTATTTGAGAGTCAAATATTTTAATTAAAAAATCAGTGTACTAAGAAGCCCGAATATTAATAGACAACCTATTATCATAATAAACCGTAAATTTAATCTCGAATCTTATTATAAAAAGCAAAATCACGAAAAAACACAAAAAACAATCGATGAGAGACATATCAGCGCTCAAATCTATGAAAGAGAACTTGCCAATGTTCAATAATGATTGATGCACGGTATTGGTTATAATTATAGCTATTTTTGTTCTTTGGAATCAACGTTAAGCAACGAAATTTTAGAAGCATGAAAATATAAAAGTAACCATCAAACTTGGAAAAAAGCCTGAAATATAAAGTACCATAAAAAAAGGCTACATTTCTACGCATGCGGCAGCTATTCACATAATATCAAATAATGTTCGATATCTTTTCTCTTTGTGTGAGTTGTACACTTCGACATCAAGCTTGTGTGAAAGCTGAATTTCGAAGGAGCATAAATCGATTATTTTTTCCAAAACGAAAGACATTTTTCCAAAACAAGACGCAGTAGGAAAGAATCTAGCCCAATAACTTTAAGTTGATATTTCCTAGCATCAGGTAACACCCTTTATCGAAAGGGTAATGTTGCATCTAAACTTATAATTTTTTCAATTGAATAACATACCTTGATGATTAGTTGAACTGAATCCTCACAGCATCTTCATATTACTGCGCACCGTTTTTTTAATATGCCAATGTTTTTACTGCAACTATAAAACCAAGTTATGTATCAAACAAAAGCGTCAAGCCATGATACGTACGAATGAAGCCACAATTTTAGTTTTCTTGGTATAAAACAGCTAAAGTATGAGGGAAACGTATGAGCAGTTTTTTAAGGTACGTATAAGGCAATAAACTATCATAAACTATCATAAACACCACCTGATCATATTGTTTAAAACCCAATTAAAATTACATAAAGCCCTCCTATTCTAATTAGAATAACGGTTACAACTAAAGACTAAGATACCCTTATGAATTAAAATTACATAAAAGCCCTCCTATTCTAATTAGAATAAGATATTAGAATAAGATAAGACTTATTCTAATTCGACATGTCTTTATCTGGTAATTCCAATACGCCCCCGCAAGATGGACGATATATGTTCATCACGGACATCTTGGACAAGAGATTGGTAAGGACAGAAGCTGGTAGAGGCTTGGTAAAGATATCTGCAACTTGAGCTTCACTTCGAATGGGTAGCAGCTTGATATGGCCTTGAGTGAGATGATGTCGAATGAAGTGACAATCAATCTCAATATGCTTGCTTCTCTCGTGAAACTTGGGATTAGAGGCGAGTTGAATAGCCGATCTGTTGTCACAATAGATGACAGGAACTTGCTTAGAATGGTAGCCAAGTTCTGACAGCAACTGGCCGAGCCACAAGACTTCACTGGTTGTGGCACCTAATGCTCGGTATTCAGCTTCAGTGGATGATCGCAATGGTTGTTTGCTTCTTAGCCTTCCATGAGATCAATTGCTGCCAAGGAAAGTGCAGAATCCTGTCACTGATTTCCTAGTATCTAGACAAGTCCCCCAATCCGAATCGGAGAATGCTTTAATCTGCAAGTCAGAGGAAGATGACATGAATAAGCCTTGACCAATGTATTTTTTAGATACCTGAGTAGATGATGAGCTGCTGTCAAATGTGCAGATCTTGGGGCACAATGTATTGACTCAATTTATTCGCAGCAAAGGTAATATCTGGCCGTGTAAAGTCAGATACAATAGTCTCCCAATGAGCCTTCGATATTGAGCTGGATTTATCAAGGGATCACCATCTGAGGCTGTCATCTTGGTCCTTGGATCCATAGGTGTGGTGCTTGGTTTTGCACTCAAGTAGCCTGTTTCTTCAAGTAGTTTGAGAGTGCAATGTTTCTGTGATATGTATATTCCTTTCTCTTGTCTCGCAACCTCTCCATCCAAGAAAGTACTTTAGGGATCCTAAGTCCTTCATTTGAAGATTCCATGTCGAAATTCCTTTGCTGCATTTATCCTTTCCAAAGATGGACCTGCAAAGATCATGTCATCTACATAAACAAGAATAATGACAATATCAGAAACCTGTCCCTCTAACAAATAGGGAATGATCAGCTTCAGCTTGTCTGAAACCAAAGCTCTGCAAGACTTGTGATAGCTTCGAGTTCCATTGTCTTGACGCCTGTTTCAAACCGTATATGGACTTCTCTAACTTACAAACAGGTTTCCTTGACCCATCCAGTTGCAGCCTACTTGAATATCCTGGTGGTAATTCCATATAAACTTCTTCGGTTAAATCACCATTCAAAAAAGCATTATTAACATCCATCTGGAAAAGATACAATCCTGTGAAGCTGCCAAAGATATGATCACTTTTATTGTGCTAGACTTAGCAACCGGTGCAAAAGTATCTATATAATCAACTCCCTCTTGTTGATTATATCCCTTTGCTACCAAACGGGCTTTGAACCTCTCAACTGAACCGTTAGGATGATGTTTAATCTTGTATACCCATCGACCCAATTGAGTGCTTGCCATGAGGTAAAGGGACAACTGACCATGTCCCATTTTCTTCTAAAGCTTGTAATTCCTCTTTCATAGCATTCCTCCATTGATGGTGTTTGACTGCTTGATGGTAAAAAACTGCGGCTCAATTGCTGCAGAGACTGCCAAAGTGAACTGTTCATACTGGTTAGAAAGATTATTATGTGTAAAAAAGTTAGAAATAGGATATCTATTAGTTGAGTATTGATGGCAGTAGTCCTTCAAGTAGGAAGGTGTGTTTGTTGGTCTCGAAGATCTTCTGACTTGCTGGACTGCATCAGTAGTGTTTGATACATCTGAAGTACCAGCATCAATTTGTTCACCAAGATCTTCTTCACCCAAATGATATGTCATTGTTTGTTGATGAATTCCTTGATTCCCTTCATCTGTGCTCACAGGAACATCTGCAATATCTTTCTCCAAATCCTCATTAACAGCCCTTGGTAAACAAAGTCAGGAAACTCATCACCTGGCTGTTGTTCATGCATATCAGCCAAAGGAAAAATGTGCTCATGAAATCTTACATCCCTAGTTATACAAACCTTTCTTGAATCTAAATCTAATACTTTATAAACTTTAATCCCATTAGGATAGCCCAAGAAAATACAAGCTCTTGCCCTTGGATCAAACTTAGTCCTATTGGCAGCAAGAGTAGAAGCATAACATAAGCACCCAAAAGATTTAAGAATACTAAAATCCACATATTTATGATACATCAATTCATAAGGAGACCTATAGTTCAAGATTTTCGAAGGGACTCTGTTTATAAGAAATGCAGCTGTAAGGATACACTCGTTCCAAAAACTTAAATGAAGCTTAGACTGGAAGTATAAGGCTCGAGCCACATTGAGTAAGTGCCTATGCTTTCTCTCCACAACCGAGTTTTGTTGAGGAGTTTGGACACAAGAAAATTGATGGAGTGTCCCTTTGGTCTTCAAGAAATCTGTAAATTGTAATTCCTTGGCATTGTCTGATCTTATTACTTTATTCTGGCCTTAAAATGATTCTCAATCATGTTAAAAAAGAAAGGAATAATGCTCACAACATCAGATTTATTTCTCAGCATAAAGATCCAGGTATATCTTGTTTATGATCATCCACCAAGGTTAAGAAATACTTGTGTGATGTGTGTGATGTAATGTGAAATGGCCCCCATATATCACAATGAACTAGATCAAAAGCGGAGCATGCAACATTATTCTCATAGTTAAAAGGCAATCTTGTTTGTTTGGCTAGAGGGCAAACCTTACAAACATCATCTGAAATATCTCTACAATTCAATCTTTGTCTGATCTTATTTAAGATATTATAAGAAGGGTGGCCTAACCTTCTATGCCATACATCTAAAGAAACTGTAGAGGTAACAGAATTTGTCATGACATTCTTGTCAACATTATTCACTAAACCAGAAACATTAAGCACATATAGTCCTTCTCTTACTACCCTTGCCAATCATCAACTTCCGAGTTGAATCCTGAATGACAAAGTGATCATTGAAGAAGGTTAGGACCACATCATTAGAAGCTGTTAAAGAACTTACTGACAGCAGATTGAACTTGAAATCTGGTATGTACAATACCCCTCAAGATCAGATTGAAACCAACCCTGACTGTCCCTGCCTGATTTACTCTTATGGAATGACTATTAGGTAAGACTACATAGATAGGATCTATAGAGTTTATTGATTCAAAGATGTCGTGGTAACAGCTTATATGCCTTGATGCCCCTGAATCTACAAACCAGTTTTCTTTATTACGCAAATCAGGTATGTTTAAGGTTAGACACAAACCTCTATTGTTACATGTCCCTGGTTGGGCTGTTCATTGATTGCATCTTCTGATTTGTTGAAGAACATCTTGAATTGCTGAAGCTGTTGAGGGTTCAGTTGCTGGACAAAATTCTCTGCCACTGCACTGTATTTCTCTGAATCTTGTGGTCCAATTGTCACCTGATTAATTCTTGAATTCTTTGGTCTCGGATTCTTGAAACCTGGTGGATATCCATGCAGCTTGTAGCAAGTCTCAACTGTTGTGACCTGACCTGCTGTAGTGAGCACATAAAGGTTTCAAGCAATCCCTTTTAGGATTGAAAGATGGCTTCCTATTCTGCTGAAAGCCTCATGAGGTAGTAGATGCCACAGAATTCTTGGCTAGCAGAGACATGTGATGTCCAATATCTTCTTGACCATTGACAGAGTTAGAAAAAGGAGGATGAGGCAATTGCCCTTTGTCTTTCTTCTTGAGATACCAAAGCAAACACTTTGTTGATTGGTGGCAGTGGTTCCATCAATAATATTGCCCTCTGATATGCGCATAAGACTCATCAAGTCCCATGAGAAAAGTTATCACATGATCCTTCTCAAAATAGGATTTTAGTTCTTGAACACCTCACAAGTGCAAGTACCACATGTACACGTTGGCCTGAAGTTTGTAAGTTCGTCCACAGCCTTGTGTAGTACAACCCTGTGCTTGACTAATTCTGATGGTGTCCTAATAACTCCTTTCTCAGCTGGTAGAACCTCTGTCCATTGCTTTCTTGAAACCTCTCTTGAAGATCGATCCAAATGGCTCTCGCAGATTCGGAGTATAGAATGCTCGCTGAGATTTCTTTTGACACTGAATTAAGAATCCACGAAATTACCATATCATTGTTCCTCTTCCATGCAAGAACCAACTTTTGATCGGTCTCCACTGGTTTGTTGATAGTTCTGTCGATGAAACCCCTTTTGTTCTTGACAGATAGAGCGATCATCATTGATCTGCTCCACGAGGAATAGTTGTCCCCAACAAGGGGCTGATGAACAAGGATCAACCCAGGGTTGTCCGTGTGATGGAGATAAAATGGATGAAGCTGATCATCCATGGCTGATTTTTCAATTGGAGGTACAGACGAATCAGTGTTGTTCTGATTTGATTCCGCCATTTCTTGAATCTTGATTTGTGTAGAACTTGCTGAGAATTAGATCAGGCGCAGCTGATGAATTAGAATCGCTCTGATACCATATTGCAGCTCAAAGATTTGTGATGCGTATAACTTGTTTGACAAATTGAGAGAAAGAATCGAGAGAAAAACTCAAGAGCTGCGAAACTGAAAATAAGCTGAAATCAATTAAGTTACTGTTGAGCTCGCGCCTTTATACAACAACTAACGGTTACAACTAGAAGACTAAGATACCCTTATGAATTAAAATTACATAAAAGCCCTCCTATTCTAATTAGAATAAGATGTTAGAATAAGATATTAGAATAAGATAAGACTTATTCTAATTCGAACATGTCCTTATCTGGTAATTCCAATAAACCCAGGATTAATAACAACTATTGCAGAGGGGAAAATGTATGAGCCATCGGCAACCTATTGGTCTCTGAAACTCATATATTCACAAAACGCAAAAATCTTTCACATGAAAACTTGTAGCCTATACGTGATCACAGTTATATGAATAATGAATCGTGGGTTTGTGGGTGAAATTATATTTATTTTATTATAATTTTTCTTTCTTAAACTATCTGAGCTTCGTATAAGTTGGTTAACCAACGTGAGTTTTATATCTTTTAAAGTAAATTTTTTGTACTAAATAAAGAGGTGGACACAGTCCCCTCTCATGAAAGCTACATTTCTATTCATATATAAGATTTTTATCTTTATATCAATATACATATATATTATTTTAGTTGTTTGAATTGCGGTCAGTGACGGAACCAGAATTTTTTATTTGAGGGTCGAAGAATAATAGTTAGGTATACAATGACTTCGTATACAATGACTTGAAAATATATTTTGCATAAGTGATGTATTGTAAAGATGACACTAAATTGGGGACATATCTTAAATCATTCCAACGCAAAAAAATCAGATATAACAAAAGAACTGTTGTACAAAAAGTTATTATCCATCTTCAGACAAAACTTCTATAATTAATTTAGTTTGCATAAATTGTTTAACCATATATAACTTGAATTTATAGACTTAAGAATCTTTCTTGTTAGTTGCTATTTTTTTGGGTGAAAGCTAATCTCGACCATACTTTTGAGTTTTGTCTTTGCTTCCTTCTGACTAGAAACCTGTAGTCAAACAACACATACATTAACAAGCTATTACAAGGATAATTTTAAAAAAGAGGAACGATTCTATTTTCGTTTTAAAAAAAGAGGAACGGGTTTCTCAAATGACTGAAATACCCTTCTAAAAAACTGGTTAGGAGGCTACTCCGACTCATTAACAGCGAAAGTTATTCGAGTTTTATTCGAGTGACAGAATAATCGAATAAACGACTCGAATAAATGCTTATCCGACTTATTAATAGCGAAAAATTATTCGAATTTATTCGAGTTAAAACAAAACTCGAATGACGTACTCTAATAAATAAATCGAGAGGTAAGGTGACTCGAATAACGTGCAAAAATTTTAAACGAATAAGCAACACTTTTCGAGTATCTTATCGAGTTTTCTTTTCGAGTCAAAACTCGAATAAGGAACTCGGATACTCGAATAAGCAGTATTTTAAAAAGCTCGGAAAGAAAATTAGACACTAATCACTCGAAATCCCTAAATCTCTCGCGCACTCTTTCGAAACCAAGTCCCTTACTCGAAAATCGTACACAAACCCCACGCATAACCATCAATGGCGAAACGAAAAGCGAGTTCATCGGAGCCTTCCCGCGCCTGTGCGTAACCGGTGGATGAGCAAATCGATGCCGGTAGAGCCACGGTGTTTTTGGTCGCATTTTGGGTTTTTGTTAAATCGAATTGGTTGACGCATTTCTTGGTTAGATCTTTCGTTTGTAGCGTTAAATCGCTCGATTTTGATGTTAAATCGTTGCGTAAACGTCGTAATCGGTCGGATTTTTTTGTAAAATCATTTTCATCGGCTTTTCGAGTAATTATTCGAGTAATTAGGGTTCGAATAGCTGCTTGACATATTCGAGTGTGATTTACTCGAATTATTAACTCGATAACAGCAAATTTTGATGTTTTTTTTGCGTTTTCAGATCTATCTTCCGACGAAGTTGCCGGCGGAGAATTTCTACCATGCCACCCTCACTCTGAACTCGCATTACATGACGGTATGCGAACGCATCCGTATGCTTTTTGAACGAGGAGGAAATGGAGGAGATGGTGAGACGGACCCAGTTCGGGAACTTGATAAGGTGGTCCGAAACCATTACAACTCAAACATGATCCTGTGGTATTTGATGAGCCGGCAGGTGGAGTACATGCCGGAGTCGAAGGAGTTCTGGATGGTCTTTCGTGGGCGGCCATTAAGATTTTCATTGGTCGAGTATTGCCTACTCACGGGCCTCGACTGCGGCGCAAACGAGCCGAGATACCGTCATCGAACGAGTTTGCTACGAGATATTGGCCTGGTATTAATTCTACTTTTTCATCTTTTTGATTCGCATTTTTACTTCGATTTCAAAACTAACGTTTGTTTTATGGCTCGCAGGCAAGCCCGTTATATATTATATCGATTTGGATAAGAAAGTCACGGAATGATCCGTGACGCCGGTGGAGCCTCGGGCGTGAATCCCGAGAAATTGAAGATCGCGGCCCTTTATTTTGCCGTCGGGGTGCTAGGGAGCGGAGGGTAAAGAAGGACTTGAAGGTCAAGGAGGAGTGGCCTCCGTCTGGTGGAGGACTTCGACCGCTTCAACGAATATCCTTGGGGAAGGATATCCTTCGAGGAGGTCATTTATGGTCTGAACAAAGACCTCTTGGGGAAGCACATGGAGATGACATCGAAGGGAAAAATCCAAACAACCCTCGATATCAGCGGCTTCGTAATGCCGCTTCAGGTAATTAGTTTTGTATATTATTTAAGACATTTATACTTATTTTAACTTACTTTTACTTCTTTTATCAGGTCTGGCGTACGAGTGCTGGCCGACCGTCGGGCAAGAATTCGCCGTGAGAATAGCCGGCGAAGGGCTCCCGTTACCCCGTATGTGCCACTGGAAGACCACATTTTACGGCAAGAGCTCTGCTCCGGGATGCAAGCGGTCGAGCGTGCATTCGGTGCCGTGGCGATGGATGTAAGTATATTTGTTTATTTATAATATGGATTTATTTAGATTGCATTTTCTAAATTGTACAAATACACAGGACGTGCGGTGTTTGCCTTACACCGACCGATGCTGAAGCCGATTCAAGGCACTTCCGCACGGTCGCCGGCTTTTGTGGCAGCCGGGATGATGCCGTAGCCCAGAGGATAGTGGAGCATCTTCTAAATGGGCTGCCGGTCTACTGCACCGACCATCGGCTTGCTCCGTCTCCTCCGAGGCCGTCTCCTCCTCCGAGGCCGTCTCCTCCGAGGTCTTCTCCTCCGAGGCCGTCTCCTCCTCCTTCCGGCTCAATAATCGCCCATTTCGATAGGAGAATGGACAGGCTGGAAGGCGATGTACGGGATATGCGGGCGGAGATTAGGGAGCTGCGTTCGATCGTGCTCCAAGGTATGTCTTACTTAATGTTTATTTTATAAGATTATATTGATATTACGTAAATCTAACGTAATACTCTAATTTTGTAGCCCTTGAGAGCCTGACGCCGAGAATGGTGCGGGACGTTACGAGAAGCTACGATCAGGACATGCCGCCTCCTTCGCCTCCTCATTCGCCGCCGAGAGGGAGTCGGTACATGCCGCCGCCTTTACCTCCTCCTTCGCCTCCTCATTCGGAGAACGTGACGGGGAGTCGGAGCAGGGGCGAGGATGTGGAGATGGAGGACGAGATGGATGTAGACATGATGGAGGCCGCGGCCGTGGCGGCGGAGAGGGCCGCGGCGGAAGCGGCGGCAGCGGCGGCGGAGAGGACGGCGGCGGAGAGGACGCGGCGGAGAGGGCGGCGCGCGGCGGAGAAGGCGGCGGCGGAGAGGGCCGCGGCGGAGAGGGCGGCTGCGGAGAGGGCGGCGGCGGAGAAGGCGGTGGCGGAGAGGGCCGCGGCGGAGAGGAACGGCCGCGGAGAGGGCGGAGGAGGATAGGGCCGCGGCGGAGGCGGTGCGGCGACGGTAGAAGCGGTGGCGAGGGCGGAGAGGGCCGCTGCGGCGTCGAAGGCAAAGAAGGCGGCGTGGGCGGAGGCGCAGAGGGCCGCCGCGGAGAAGAAGGCAAAGAAGGTGGCGGAAGCGGAGGCGCATAAGGCCGCGGCGGAGAGGCGCCACGGACGGAACGTGCGAAGAAGAAGTCGAGGTTGCTGTCGAGTCCGTATACGCCGACGCCCGATTCGACCCCCTCGCGTTGCAATACGATGCAAGCGGACATAGAGCAGATCATCGGCGAGAGGGTGAAGAGTTGGGATGCCGTCGCGGCGGAGGTGGCAAGCATGGGCGCAAAGGAGGAGCGGCAAGGAATACTCCAAGCGTATGACAAGAAATTCTTTGCCGACCTGACCACAGCGAAAGTGTGGCTTTCGGATGAGGTATGTGTGTTTTTTGCTAAATATGTTCTAATTATTTCGTTAAATAACATTATATGTTATTATTGCAGCACGTCAACGAGGCATTCTGCGGGTTCACGGCGATGCAAGAAAACTGCGTGCATGCGGGGCGAATCGCGTACGTGAACACCAACTTCGCACACGCAGTCAAGATGGAGGCCGCCAAACCGCGACCGTGGAACATGTCCTCGTTCGATTTATTCGCCACGGGAGAGTTCAATGCGATATACGGCGGCAAGCCGTCACTTCACTGGAGCCAAGCGGATGTGGCCGTCATCCCATTGGCATTTAACGCGCATTGGGTGCTCCTCGTCGCTCGGTTCAAGGAGAGGAACATCCTCGTTTGGATTCCGACCGCAAAACGATTCGGACTTGAGGTTCATGACGCCGTTCCTCGATCCTTTGGCCGAAGTGATACCGCTGATGCTTCAACACGTGGGCGTGGAGCAAGATTCCGTGGAGAAGTTTGCTTGGCAGCGGTGCCCCCCATTTCCCTCAACAAGTCCTCAGGTAATTTTCTTATTTTCTCACTTTCTTATTTTCTTATTTTCTTAAACCTGAAATTGTTCTATTTCTCGAACAGCGGAGAGTGCGGTATGTACATGCTTAGGACGGCGATGTCTCTGTTGATCGGTAATAGAGATGATCTCTACGCTTTGGACGATTCTAAAGTTTTGTCGTTTAGAAAGTTTTTGACGATATGTATTTATTTTAACAATTGGGATATTGTATGAACCGTTTTAGATATATTTGTATAGATTTTTTGATTTGGAATTGTTCTCTGTTATGGTTGGTTGAGTTGCTGTTGAGGTTGTTCAGAGTGTTCAAGGTTCAGTGTTGTTTTTTTTTTTCGAATTTCACTGTTATTCGAGTAAAAGAGCTCGTTCGAATAATGATAATTTAATTGAGTAACATATTCGAGCCTAATCCGAGTACCTCATAGCACTCGAATAAGCTTCACTGGATCAGTTGATTTACCGGACTTCATTGTTTTTCCGAGTCAAAGAGCTTGTTCGAATAATGAGAAATTAAACGAGTAAGCTATCCGAGTATCATATAGCACTCGAATAAAATTCACTGGATAAGTTGTTTCCGTCGAACTTCACTGTTATCCGAGTTAAAGAGTTTGTTAGAATAATGTTACATTTATCGAGTTTCCTATTCGAGTCTATTCGAGTACAATACATAACTCGAATAATTTAAAAATCGAAAATATTGTTTTTATATCATGAGCATGAATAACATTTCATGTTAAATATCATTTCATGTTAAATAACATTTCCTGTCTAAGTTATAATATATTATAGAGATTCTTGAAAAAAAAAAAGAAAATAAAGTTGATATTTCTATACATGTTATAAATATTGTTGATGGGAATGTATATACTAAAGTCCTATCTACCAATGTATTTCATTGTATGTCATGCAACGACTTTTATTAAACAATGTTAATATTCAGAAAGCGACTTATTAACATCATGAAGGCCCTAAAACACCGAAATATTGATATTTATACATCTATGTATCGAGATAATTGAAATTCAAAAATTCTCAAAAGAACACTCGAATTGCAAGATATTATTCGAGTTCGGTATTCGATTTTTTTGTAAGTTATTCGAGTTGTCCGGGTACTCGAATAAGTTCAGGTTTCCATTTTCGACTTTTTTATCGTTATGTTATTCGAGTGCGGTATTCTAATGATATTAGAGTTGCGAAGTTTACTCGAATAACAGTGAAAAAAGCTACATTCAAGCCAAACTCACAATATCCATCAATCTCATACAACCTCATAAATCAAAACTCATACAACGTCATACATCAAACTCATGCAACTCATACATCAAGATTTACTTAATGTCTACGACCAAACTCACAGACGGACGGAAACCTCTTTTCTTTTCTCCGACCACGCCTTTGCTACGAACGGAGGCGGCAACACCAATTGATCCTAGGTATCCCACTCGGCTTGATCTGGAACGGTGAAACTCGTCCGTGATAAGCAGACTGCCACGTTAGGACAGAATAATATTCCGAACACAACGGGTTAGAAACTCATGTTCGCTCGTAGACTCGCCGCGATTGCATGTGGAGAAGGAATCCTGTCAATGTCGAATTGGCGGCACGTACAAGTCTTCGACCCGCAAGTTAACAATGGCACGACCCCCCGGAGATCGGACATCGTACTCATGTGGAGCGATTTCATGTACTTCATACCCTTGACTTAGCTCATACCTCTCACGGAGCTTCATTTCCACCGTCGGGGTAAACCGCGTGGTTGCTTGTCCAGATTGATGTCTGTATCTAGCAAACCAATCCGCCGTCAGCCTCTGTATCGATTCCAGAAGCGCAATGATCGGTAGCTTTCTTTCTTCGTGGAGTCTTGCATTAATCGATTCCACCTCGTTCGTAGTCATGATGTTATAGCGAGACGTCGGAGAATAGGCTCGACTCATCGTTCCTTACTATCAGTCTGTTGCAAATATGCGTATGCGGTGGGAAACCTATTCTCAAAATAACCATATTGTGAATCAAAGTCGCATTGCTTGTATATTTTAGCAATGTGTATGAACGTCTCCGTCGCACCCTGCTTCTTACACTTGCCTTTCATATTTTGTGACAGGTGCCAAATACAATGACCGTGGTGCGCACGACTGTAGACGGCTGCAACGGCGGCTTTGATAGAAGGAGATCTGTCGGATACGATGACAAGATCGTCCTCGTTGAGCACGACTTGCAAGAGCTCGTTCAAGAACCACGACCAAGCCTCTATGCACTCGTTATTGTCGATTATGCCCAAGCTAAAGGAAACTGATGGCGGTCGCCATCCTCCGCTGATGCAATGAGCAACGTACCGCCATACTTTCCTTTCAGCCAGTACCGTCTATGCAAACAACCTTCCTCATGTGACGGTATCCAGCAATACAAGCACCAAGGGATAGGAAGGAGTGCTTAAATCTCCGCTCGTCGTCCAGATATACATTTGCTATGGTTCCCGGATTCACTCTTCTCAGCGTCGACAGGTACGACGGCAACAGCTTGTAACTCTCATCGGGGTCACCCTTCATTGCATTTTGTGCTAAAATGCCTCCTTTCCATAAGTACGAAACTTCGATCCCACGATTTCTCATCATTGTTTGAATGAGTTTAGGGCCGGTGTACTTGTTGAACCCTGAAAAGATTCAAGCAGCATATCACTCACGGAGGTTGACGATGCTTGAGTGAGTCTTGCGTTCCGATTTGCAAGGTCGCACGTATGTGTGTTGCAATACGTACGAATCGAGAATACGGATGTATCCTTAATCTTCGCCGTCCATATCCTCCAAGTACATCCATCCTCTTTGCATCTCACGCCATAGTACGATCGGGAAGATTTTATAATCTTGACCTCGAAGCATGCCTCTATAGCAACTCTTTGGATCCTATTCTTGACGGCCTTCTTATCCTCGAATTCATCACCGACCTTCATGGTGGAACCGTCGGTAAAGAATACCGATCGCTAGGAATAGTTGCATTTTCCTCTTCTTCCTCCTCCTCCTCATCATTCCCGTCCGCATTTTCTCCATTACGCCATCAAAATTGACGTGCAGGTTCTGCCGTGATGCAACATTCTCATCACGGTCGTTCGCCTCATTGTGACCTTCACCCCAATAATTCACATCTTCGCATCCGCCAAAGTCGATGATACGGTCAAAATAATCATCGATGTAACCCGAACCTCAATTGGAACGGGACCAACTTCATCATCCGCGAGAGTTTGACGGTGGAGGGTCGTAGGGAGTCCAATCTCCACACGGAGAATCGGTCTATCCATTGGACCCCCTAAGTATATATAACCCTTCAACTCTCGATCATTCTTTATATACAACGGAGCACACCCTTCCATACCTCTCATAGATGGCTGATAACTTAGCTTTAACTCCGGCCTCCCGCTTATGCCAATAGTCTCGTATATTTCGTTCCGCAGATCGTCCAGCAAACAACAATCGACATCGAACCCATGGGCTTCATATTTGTTCCCATCCTTGAACCCATGTCCATTTATTATCATTCCCAATTATCCATTCTCCATTGTAATCAATCATGATGCTGGTCGGCATAACCTGCATATGAAACAAATCATTGTTAATAAAATTTAATTGCAATAACAATATTCGAATAATTACAATATTCGAATAATAAAAATTAATCGAGTAAATTATTCGAGTAGTAAAAGAACTCGAATAAAGTATTCGAGTTTTAAGATTTTGAAGATACTCGATAAGTTGTTATCGAAGAAATAAATGGGATAAATAAACTTTTATTGCAAACGAGTTATTCGAATAAATAAAATATTCGGAAACAAACATTATTCGAGTAAGGCATTCGAGTATTATTCGAGTTTACGCTTAAGTCGAATAATGTTTCGAGTATTATAATATCGAATAACTTATCCGAGTGACCTTTACGAGTCTAAGTAAACTCGAATAACGAACTCGAATAACCGGAAAACGAAAATTTTCTGCAAATTCGCACAGATCTAAGTTTTAAAATGCTACCCATAACTACCCAAACCTTCGAAAATCTAATACCCGATGCTCGAAATGTAAATGTCATTAACATGAACGGAAATTACAATGTCCCGATAATGTATACTAAAAACCGGCGTTAACATGAACGAAACTTACTGTATATGCGTTCAAGAACGAAATTGGGATTCTTCGAGCTTGGGTGTTTTCGATTCGTCGGATGCTTCAGCTCGTTTTTCCGTCAAAATCGGTTGGTGTGCTTGGTGGGTGCTTTTTCGTTATTTTATATATATATATTTCTTTTTTTTTTAGTTATTTAGGTATTAAGGGTTTAGTTAATTAAGGTAATTAGAAAGGGTTCCTCTTTTTTAAATTGATTTGAGTGGGTTCCTCTTTTTTTCAAAGAAATCAAAATAATCTTATTTTTCAAATACCCCCTATTACAATAATACAATAATATTTGGTTTCGTTAATTAAAGTAAAACATTTTGAAGTTTCAAATAAATAAAATTAAAATTGAGGGTAAAGAAAAATTGAATTGGGCTATAGAAACTTAGTACAATATATATTATGGAGATCTAAATTTAGCTTAGGCCCAACTGCAGCCCAAATGAAAGTCCCCCCATATTCTTGTTGATTTAGAAATTTAGGGTTAGTAATCATCTTCTTCCTCAAATATTCTTAACAGTCAAATCCCACCGTGAGCACCATTCCTACCTCTGTCTCTGCCCGCCGGGGGGTCGGCCGACCCCTCTGACCCCCCTGTGGTTCCGTCACTAATTGCGGTCTCATGGCGTACTTTTTCGATTGATGCTCAATTATTACGGTTATTAGGTCCCAATTAGGACTTTTATGTGTAATGTGGAGTAAGGGGTTTTTGAAGTTTAAATTGGGCCTTTTATTTTTTATTTATTTATTTGGATTTTAGGTTAATTAGAGCATCTCCAACAGTAAACTAATCCGCAAACCCATTTTACAATAAATGTCACATCTAACAGTAATTCTTCTCCAACAATTAAACTCATTCTTAAACTCAAAATAATATTCATAGAATATTCATTTCCACTTCAACTTTTATATCATTTCAATAACACCCACATATACTAAATAGACCAGACTGTTTTATTTAAATTTGATTTTGATTGAAAGTCTGAAATAAACTAATGATGTTTTTTAATTACTATGCATATGTGTTATTTTTCAATTCGGTAATTTAATGTCCTTTTCAATGTGCTAAATTTGTAGAATTGTAATATTGCAGTTTGCAACCTTTTTTACAAAAAAAATGTTTATGTATTATAATATAAAAGAATAAAATAAATAATAAACTTCAGTTAAAATTTTTTTATGTTGGAAATATAATTATTAACATTTAAGGGATCAATTGGTAAGACTTTAAAAGTTTTAAGGTGATGAATAGTAAAAAACTCAAATATGAGTATAGAGGAGAGAGAAATTGTCAAAAAACCCTATTTTAGGTTTCGTTTTAGGTACCTATTGGAAAAAATTTTGGGTATGAGTTCTTATTTGGAGTACTGTTGGAGTTGATCTTAGGGTTTTATTTTTGGTACGTTATGCATGTGTTTCGCTACGTTATGTGAATCCTCTTGTTGTTGGCATACTATACTCTAATGTGTTACATTGGTATCACAATAGATGCTTCTATAGATTGGTACTCGCATGTTTGAGCATAATGGTTCAATATTCTGATTATGCATATTTTGAGCATAATGTTTTTTCAGGTTTTGATTGGGAATTTTATCAAAATAGTGTTTATATTTCAATTTGGGCGTATCAAAACATAGATCTTGTCGAACGTTGGTCAAAAGAAGATTTCACCGACAATCTATATATACGACTTAGAACGGCGAAGAATCCAAGTTATATAAACCTAGAGGAGCGCCTAAATAGATCGTAGCAAATAACAAAGCGACTACTAGTTACTTGTCACAGTAGCAGAGCCCATTTATAAAGTCGAGACACAGCCTCGCCTCCAATTACCCTTGCCATCGACAAAGCGACGACGGGCTTCACTCAATCCAACTCAACGAGGCTGCATTTACCCTCAATTCATCCTCGTAATCTTCTTCAAACGCCAACACGCCAAAATTTGAGACCTTCCGGCTGTCCGTGTTCCCCGAAATGCCGACATAATAATAATGAAGATAAGTCTCGCGCTTACCACCAAACAACGGCTCGAAGTCATCTTTAACTTACCCACAGCCCAGTCTGCCCAGCATAATCTTCCAAAGCCCAAAGGTAATACTCGTCGTTACCCACCACCCGGGCGAGTGCCGGCTTCCCGCCCCAATCACAAGCATGAGCAATACCCAGTCCGAGAACAACAACCCGCCGTCGAGCGGTACGTCTACTCTCGAAAATGCCTCCTTTTCCATTTCGAAGAACACGATGACGAGCCCGTCGCGCTTTTTTCCCATCGGTGTAAGGATGAAATAGACCCTGTTGATCACCAGGTGCCAGATTTGGACGGTTCGACCCAGGGAAAGGGGATATCGAGCGTTCTCCATTCCTTGTCGACGCCGACGATGAGGATCTTGAGAAACCCTAAGTTTTCATCGTCGTCGCTGCTACCGCGCCGAGCCAAACAATTTTGAACGTCTTAGTCCTCCAAGTGTAGTGCATCATTAGCAACTGCAAGGGGTGCGGCCCAGAGGCCCAAGGAAAGCCTAAGGCCCTTCTGGTGGAGGGTTCCTTAGTATGTAACGTTTGGAAGTGCGGTGAGAATCGCACTCTAAGGTCAAGCCGGCTCGAAGCTTATGCGAGTGTATTCTTCGTCATTGTCGTTCTTTTTGTAGTGATCCGATATGAATGGGTTCGACGGACTGCCTGGGTTGGATAAATTTGGGATCTCGAGTGATGGAAAGCCACGTCTTGCACACGATTTTGAATCTCATGATTGACATCACCAAGACCAGCTCAGTATTTCGATGATCATATCGTTAGGTAGACGATCTTCTCTCTCGAATTCGGTTTCACTGCGTGATTTGTAAATAGGGTTCATAAATAAATAACCAATATAAAGGTAATAAAGACACTATTGGAAATCGATAGGTCCTTCCTAAAATCAATTATTGATAGGTATGACATAGCATCTAATATATTAAGTGAGAAGAATAGAAATCTCAACACGCCTCCTCACGTGTCGAATGATTGGCCTAATGCGTGGACATGAGAGTCGGATGAGGATGTGCTAGAAATAGCTCTAGTACCATATTAAAAATCTACGGGAGATTCCTAAAACCAAGTAGCGAATGCACTAGTACAGAAACAGGAATTGGTATAGGCACTATGGGCGTTCGTTGTGCAAAAACGGACGCCTAAATTACCTGCAAGACATTTTTGAATTTTTTGACTAAACATAGTCGTTGAAAGTTTACGGGCACAATTGGCGTCTGTTGTTCTATAGTAAGGATGCGGAAAGGTTTCCGTTCTCATTTATTTATTATTTTTGACATTTGGCGACTGCTACTACACATTTGGCGACGCCGGCCCCCGAACAGCACAACATGGCGATAGCGGAAGCGTATTTTGAACCGAGCGGCGTAGCGTGGTGAATTTTTATTTTTAATATCTTAATTCGACCTAACGCCCTTCGGCTTCTCCCGAGGGTCTAAGATACTGCCCTAAGCCTCGGGAGACCACGGTTAATTTGAATTATCAAGATTCGAATTTATTTCAAATTTATTCGAATTAATAATTAATTCCAAACTAATCGAACAAAGCGACAACCTGTCGTTTTCCGATTATTTGGTGACCAAAATGATTTCCGAACAACACCAAATTTTCCAGAATAATTCTACACTTCCCAACGTTCGCAATGATGGGTCTTCTCGAATTATTCGATGTCGTTTGGTATTTTTTCACAAATCAAAATCGATGGTTCGAAATTATTAATTTGAGTAAAGCGGCAGTCTACCGTCTTTCCAGAATAATTCTACACTTCTCGACGTTCGCAATGAGGGGTCTTTCGAATTATTCTGATGCCATTTGGTATTTTTCGTAAATCAAATCGTTAGGGTTCAAGGTATACCTTTGATGAACGTGATATCTTCTGTCATCTGCCTCGGATGGACGTCGTTGCACCTCTTCTGGATCCCGGGGCCTCCGGGCTAGATCGTCATGCCGGTAGTCCTTGAACGGACCTCCAAGACTGCTCCCGATGGCTAGACGCAGTTTGGATCAAGCGTCGGGACTCGTCAAACGAACCCGTGGCTTGCGTGGCTTTGAGAAGTTCAAAACTTAAACTCACTTTGTTTCTCTTATCTCTAGTTTATTTTGAACAAAATCAGTACATAGCTTATCACCTTAAACATCCCACGTTTTATGTTCTAGTATTTATTCAATTTTTTTTCTTTAATCAAGTAAAACAAGTGTCAATTGAGACACTTGTTAATGACTCAAAAAATGAGTCTTATGTTCTACACATCCTGGAGTGGATGTGTAGATTTTTCAATTTATTTATTTTTTTATTTTATTTTATGATAATTTTCTTTTGGCCCTTGAGATTTCTAAATTCTCAATTTAGTCCCTTAATTATAAATAATAAAAATAATTAAATTCAATCTAGTTAGTTTAATTATGATTGAGCCTCACTTAGTTAATTAATTAAGCATTTAAGACAATCTTAAGTCCTAATTATTTTGTGACTGTCAGTGGAATTTACCTAATTCGTCGACACCTCGTATCAACTATGTCACTACCTCAACGAATATCATTCGTTAGGTTCGAGAGAAAAGCCCGCCGTTTTCGTTCGTTCATTACCATTTTTAAGAGCAGCTCTAAGTCCGTCTCCACTGGCATGGGAGGAATCCACGAGTCGGTATTCGCCTAGCCAATCCCGTGGTACCATACAAATCCCAGTTGAGAACGATTTTGATCTTTCGAAATTCAGACGAACCGACTATAGTGTATACATTTAAATACATCCTACGCCTTCACTTGTGTTCCGGTAGGTGAGAGCCATGCAAATGTCAAACTCACTAACCTAACACTGTATAATCGAGACCGAACCGGTTACTTAAACTCCGCTCGGTATCTAATACGAGCAAGTTTTCTAAGCTTCGACCGAAGACTTTATAATCGTCATTCTCCGATTACCTCATAGAACATTAACCTATATGAATATAGGCAGTGAATCTCGATAGCAGTCAAAGCCCGACAATCACCTCCGTAAGTCGGTTGCGTTCGTCGCTGGCCCGTGTTCCATTTCCGAACACTTGCGACCTAGCCAACTAGCGACAAACCAAAATTGAGAAAGTAAGTCCGTCAGTGACCCTATCGGTAGAGGCTGCTATAGTCATTCGTTCAATCATTGATAACATCCTAGCCATGTGATCGAGACGAATACGAACCGAATGTCCGAATACGCGATCTCTCCGATCACCGATATCTGCATCACGACACACAACCTCTCAAGTCACCCACCTAGAATCCTTGGACTTACGGACTTTTTATTTAATGCTGAGATGAAGGATCATCTGGTGTCTCGTCTCTCGTCCCTACGAGAATCAGACGTCGAACTCAAACTTTTGGTGTTATTTATTTATCGCACTGCCGGATGCCAAGCAGACTTTAAATTCGATAAATAAGTAATAATGCCTTTATTATAATGAAAATATATTCACTACTTTATTTGACAATATATACAGTAAAACTGTTTAGCAACATATACATCGCCGTGCGCCCTATACTATTCCTAGTCCTCGTATGGCATTCCGAGTGCACTCCCTAACACACACAATAGTCGCCGATTAGTATTTGGCGACTGTTAACTCCACAAAACGGTCGCCAATGAGTTAGTCCGTTTTTATTTTTTATTATTTTCGACCTTCGGCGACTGTTACTACAAACAACAGTCGCCGATGAGTTTTCCGTTTTTATGTTACTTATTATTTTCGATCTTTGGCGACTGTTACTACAAACAGGCAGTCGCCGATGAGTTTTCCGTTTTTATTATTATTTTTTTGTTTTCGACTTTTGGCGACCAAACAACAGTCGCCGATGAGTTTTTCGTTTTATTATTGTTTTATATTTTTGACATTGGCGACTGTTACTCCAATCGCCCATTACTTATAACAACTGTCGCCATTGGGTACTGGTGATGGGGATATGATATATCCTCTGATATATTACGTGGATTTAAGGTAGAATTATTCGATGTTGGATAGAATAGAAATCTCAACAAGACTTCGAATTTTCACAAGATGCATGGACATGGAAAACACTGAAACTGCTACTATTAGTGTGGTAATAGTGGTGTGTTTTGTAAGAATTTAGGTTTTTACCAACTGAAATCCTCGACGGTTGAACGAACGGCGATTGCTTCGTGAGTAGTGGTAGACATCCCCAACGTAGAAAAATCAAGATTGTACTTTTATTATTCTCGCGATGTATTTTATTCCTAGTGTTCCTATCGGTTGCTAAATTTCCTAGCAGAGACGTCTTCCTCTTATTATTGGTTGGAACTCCTTGATTTTCTAAAACTATATAACAGATTCCAGTACGTGATTTACGCGAGATTTTGTTTTCTATTAGAAATGAATGATAAGTCGACTTTTATGCATACATCAATTTCTTTTTTTGTTTTTTACACGTATAACATTGAATATTTTAATTCCTTACCCACTTTAAAGGCTTTGGGACGACAACATATTATTTTAAAACATACATTTAAAATAAAATGCCCCTGCTCGTGCTCCTGCAGAATAACATGATAGTAACGCAATATTAATATAGACTAGTATACTGTGCACATTCTAACGCATGTCTGTGTCAGGTTTTTAATTATCTTTTATTTGAGAAAAAAAAACAGAAAGTGGTGTGGCATTGGTGAACGTGGTTTGAGTTGTTTTTTTTAATTAAAATTAATTCAGAAATTGACACACCAAATTGAAAGGGACGGGAAGATTCTTCATAACCAATGACGGATCTACGGTAGGACCCTAGGGGTCACGTTTGACAGCTCTACAAACGGGGACATGTTTTCACAACCACGCATATCTTGCACAGCCGGTTGAACACTTTTGCTGCCTCGCATCTTCCATTGTGAAGATAAATGGCAGACCAGGTTGCCTGCATGTGTTGAAGAGAAATGGATAAAACAGTCGGTAAGAATTCATTAAATTCCAGCACATCAGATAGGGTATGATCATTGAGGATCAATTAATACTCTAAATAACTAATATAAGACCTGTTCGTCACGTTAGTTGTATTTCAAGACTGCACATGCAATACTTCTTTTTGGAAAATTTCATATCCTTCCTCTCAATCTCTGATCTTGTTATTACCATAATAAACTCCACCAAATCCAGAGTAAAAGCCAATTCCAAAACAGTAATCCGAAAGAGCCATATGTGATAAGTTTCATAACCTATACTCGGTTCAATAAGATAAACGACCAGCTAAGTTCCTAGTTGTGTAGCAGAATTTTATTGTATATGTTTAAAGAAGCTTGCTTTCAAGGATTGTGGATAATCATGTACCCAAAATATACCAAGGAAGAGAGTATGAACCAAAGCGAGTATGTGAGTGATTATCAACACAACCTCTCCAAAACGCATATGGAAGATGAATTGACTGATGCTTTCATGTAAATGGGAGGAGCTTTTCTATCTATTCAAATATGAAGGAAGGCTGCAGAGATGCAACTCATTATTGCTCAGGGAAGGCACTGTAAATCCACCAACTTGTTCGCTGCTGAGATTAAAATGACCTTGATGTTTAAAATAAATGCGTTAGTGCTAATATTGATTATCCCTAGGATGATTAGGGTAACAATGATATGACATCATACGTGATCAGAAATGATTTAAGTAACCATATTTATCATTCACAACGGCCATGGAACAGAAGTATATACAATAGCGATCCATCTCTGAAGCTCGAAAATCATCAGGCCTCAGAAATAGATTCTCATCTGAAACGAAAAGGTCCACCAGTTCCTCTCTTCTGATCCTATAGCGGTTGCCACCACGGTGTAACCTTTCTTATTCAAAGACCTCATCGCACTCACAAGCAAACTCCTTTTGACGTTTGCCATATTGCTAACGTGCATCAAATTCGTCCCATGGCCCTCCTCCGTCACTTGTGGCCTCTTGATGGCAATCAAACGTGGGTGGTAGAATGCGTGGGTCAAATTTAATCTTATTACTTTTTAATATTTATTTTTAATATAGAAATTTTGAAGTTAACAGATGAACGTAGGTTTAAATAATTTTGTTAAAAAATAAATTAAGTTTTCACTACATAAGATAGTTGGACACGTGTCACATGTAAAGAAAAGACTACACATATATTCTAAAATCAGATAAGATTACCATGTGAAGAAATTTGAGTGTCGCACGTTGGATAATTAAACATTTGGCTTATAAAATCAGCACATTTGCAGAATAAGATATCAATGTAAGACAATATACTAAGACTAATACTCGAACTTATCACACGCATGCACTTATTAGGGAATAACTGCATCATATGACGTTCATATTGAAATATATATTATGACTGAAAATAGAAAGTGAAAAAAATAATAAACGAAAAGTGTCATATAACTCGTTTTGACGTTACCTTCTGAAAGTCAAGAATTTATTTCAATTTTGAGATTGACAAACCTGCATGGTTACATTGTATTAGCATGTGAAGAAAAATTTGAGTGTCGCACGTTGGATAAAACTAAACTAAACATGGGAGAACTTCCAGATTTGGCTTAGAAAATTAGAACATTTGCAGAATAAGATATCAATGTAAGATAACATATGAAGCAATGATTTTATAGAGCTCCATCCTCCTCATCTATATCCTTTCCAGTGAAAACAAAAGAAGTCAATATCAAGTCAATAAAACGACAGAATAATGATGTGTGTCGGCTCCAAATATTATCCAATAGATACACCTATGAACTTTGAAGATCTATGTAATAAAGTTTGACATAGATTAATAATATCATATTTCTTCACTCAAATGTCACTTGGCCTCTGAGATTAAAACATGATATGCCACTCGTAGAGAATGTTAGAAGAACAACCTGATAAGAAAGAAGAGTAATAAAGCACATCAATCATGAGTTAATTTCCTCAGTAGCAAGTTCAGTTGAAAAATATCTCTAAATAATCGAATTTTTTCTTGCATTATATCTATCTCTCACTTAAGATGAACCAAAAGGAGCAATCCGAACATAAGCATTAAACATATGTACTTCCTCTGTCCGGCTATTTCTTCCCAAAGATTAGTGGGCACGGAGATTAAGAAACCACATTATTTTAATATTATAGTACACCTCTTGAGGTATGGAGAGAGAAAAGTTATTAGTAGACACGCAATTCAAGAAGACTTCTTTAAATATTAATGATGTAATTATTTTAATTAGTGAGATAATTTATTTTACCAAAAATGGAAATGAGAAGAATTATGTGGGACGCTCGAAATAGAAAGATGGGAAGAAATAAGTGGGACGGAGGTAGTATTAATATGCAATATTATCATTGGTTCAAAAAAAATATGCCTCGGCTGAAGAAAATCAGAAAAAAAAAATTGAATCCACATAAGTCATAACAATCAAAGAATTCAATTAATAGGATGGAACTTATTGATAAAATATAACTTACACCGGATTCTTCTTTGAACCTGCAATCAACTTATCTGCAGATTAAATTAACTTGAGGGTAGGTTACGCATGATTTCTCGTCTATCCTCTTTGCCCTAACTGATTTTGCAAATTTTATCACGTGCCACACGATAGCTTCCATCGTGGGAGGTTTTTTCATTCATTATTTTATTATTTAATGTAAATAAAAAGTGGCGGGGATACGTTTTGTTTTATTATTTAATGTACAAATAATGGTTTTGACCGTTTTAGCTCATGTCTTTGTCTAGCTTCAATCGTGGTGTGTGAGGTTTTTTCTTCATTATTTATTATTTAAATGTAAAATAAAAAGTTGTAGGGACACGTGTCAATATTATAGAAAACCTACATTTCTATTTATATATAAGATATAATATTTCTAGGCCCAACTTTTATAAATTATTGAATGTCGGAACACTGAATGATGGCCCTAAAACCTATTTAATAATAGTAAATCTGAAAATAGGGGCCCTATGTAATAGCCGTAAAATTTAATTACGGGATTTACAATAAAATTAGTGGTCGAGACATGTTTTGTGCTTTTATGTGTTATGTATTTCTATGATATTTGTGGCGACCCTCGTTTTCTAATTAAGGTTAGTGGCGGATTTCCGCAACGTAAACTGCGGAAGGCCCGTCAATTAAAAACTTTTTTTTTTCCTAAAAGGTAATATAATATAATAAAATATTATTTTACATAGTAATATCTGTACAACGGGCGTAGCCCCAAAAACGTCCAAAGAACAAAACCCTATTATCGCTCCACAGGTCTTCATCCATGTACTGGCCCCGCCCTCAAAAGTCCGTGGAGCACCGCCACCAGCCGCCTCAGTCTTGACGCGCGTCGGCGTCAGACTTAGTACCTACAACACGTAAAACACTGAGCAACTTGCCCAGTAGGTGAATAAAAATGCATGTATGCACGTGAACGCTCATTCCAACCCCCAATATCTTACATGCAATGTTCACTCTTTCTTTATCCCACAATCCTATTTCAAGTCACACAACAAAGGGCCCTAGGTCGGACTCGACAACTCGCGCACCCCATAATAATAATATACGGAAGCTTACACTAGCAGCGTTTTGACGATCACGCAACTGCCCTGCTAGGGAGCTCTTCCGTAAGCGGTAGCCTACGCCGACAGCGTTTTGACGATCACGCAACTGCCACTGTAAGGTCGCTCCCTCCGCTGAAAATATAATCACGACGGTTTTGCACCTCGGGACGCTCATTGCCCGAGTAGACAGATCGATCACGCCTGTCTGCCGTCAGGTGTCATACGAGTACCAACCTCGACTCCTCAACGAGTCAACAACAAAAATCACAAACATCTCATTCTACCCCGCTCGACAATATTTTAAATCAACCGTCTCAATACGGTGTAAATATCTCACCCCTGTGATATGATATGCATATGCCATGCATATAAACGTGATAAATATAAAAGCATGATCCACATGAACCGTACATAAAATATGTATAACACGTAAATCACGTAAATCATTTATCACATAGAAGCACATAAAGCACAAACATGTGTTTACATATTGTAGATGAATAATTCACCTACCTGTCCTCCGCTAAAATTAGTCGATAATCCTGGTGAATTCCCTACTGTTCGAATCTCTGATCATAGAATAGTATTATATCAGTATATTTATTAAATCACTTTTTTCGAAATTTTCAAACTCTAAGTCTTGAAACCCTAAATTATCAAAACCCTCAAAATTATGAAAGCCCTAATTTGTTAAGAACTACTTAGTGCTAAACACTTTTGTTGGGGAGGTTAAATGTCGAGGTCTACTATTTGACATTGTCGAAATCTTTACAAAATGTCGTGATTGGTTAGGAGTGTGTTAAATGTCGAAATGACATGGAGAAATGTCGAAATGATCTAGGGAAATGTCGAGATATTATAATGTCGAAGAACTTTATTTGTGAAAGGTATAAATATCGATATCTTTCTCGGAACAAGCTATCACATATCGGTTTATTAAAGGAGTTAAATGTCGAGATAAAGTATAGATGTCGATAAGCTTAATAGCTAAATGTCGAAACCTTTTCATAATACATGTCGAGTATCTCAAAATTCCTCTAGGACACATATCGAGATTTTCCCTTACTATACCTCGAATTCTTTCTATGACACTTCTCGACATTGTGCATTAATATGTCTCGAAATTCTACATGTAAAGCATCTCGAAAACTACTTAGGAGAAAGAGACGAAAGCCTTTATAACCATATCGAAATTCTCAAGTGCCGACATCTTAGTTATAAATTGTCGAGATCATGGTTTACAAATTCCAAATCCTTATAAGAATTTAATACCTCAGACATTAGCAAAAACTTTATTGGGGAATTTTATGAAGACACAAAACGTTATTGGTTGCTGTACTACTTATGGAGAAAACCCTAATTATAACACCAAGCTAACCTACTCTTATATTAATCTTTGAAGATTGGCCTTGTAATAACAATTGTATATTGAACTTTTGAACTCAAGCTCTTAATTAGATCTAGCATGTTCGAAACTCCTTCATAATTAGCATCTAATCACGCAAGTTTGTGAAAATATGTAACTATATATTCGACATAAAGATCATAGCACAGAAAAAAATCGTCACCTCCTATACTTCGAGTTTGTGAATTAATTAAAGCTTGAGCTTGCTAAGAACTTCCTTCTTCTCTTCCTTGGCTTCTTTCTACTCAATTTCGTATTTATCTGTTCCAGCCTTTCGTTTGAGGAATGTTTGAATTAGATAAGATATACATAAGTTCTCTTCTAGGGATACTCATACTTGACATGACAAGGTGGTGAGTATTACTTTCCCTCAAGCTTAAGTAATGGTTTTATTAAAGTTTATCTAAAATTATTTGGTGCCATGATCACGTATATAACCCAATTTCATAATTTCCTATTTTATCATCCTATCAAATATTACCCAATTTTGGAAGTCTTTATATTGTTATTTTCATATGTTCTTTAAATAGTTTTTGCTACTAATTTTAGACCATAAATTTTATTTTATTTATTTAGTTATTTATTTTTATTTTACATTTTTGTTTCAAGACTTTAGATTAATTTTATTCTTAATTCACGATATTACATTTTTAATTACATCCAAAATTCCATATTAAATTTACAGGTATTACATCCTCCCCCTTAAAGAAATTTCGTCCCCGAAATTACGCCGACTGGAATAACTCGGGATAACGAACGCTCATATCATCCTCACGCTCCCACGTGGCTTCCTCAACTGATTGATTCCGCCACAAAACCTTAACTAACGGAACAATCTTATTCCGAAGTTGCTTTATCTCGTACATCAAAATCTCTACAGTCTTCTCTTCGTACTCAAGTCAGGATTGAGTTGTTGATAAAGAAGCTCATTTTGGATAACATGGCTCGGGTCTGCGACGTATTTTCGTAATGTCGATACGTGAAATACGTCGTGAACTTGCGATAGTGAGGCCGGTAACTCTAGTTGGTATGCGACTTCGCCATCTCGTCTGATAATTCTAAACGGGCCTATGTATCTGGGGCTCAGCTTGCCCTTTCGTCCGAAGCGTTTTACTCCTTTCATCGGGAGATTTTTTAGGAACACTTGGTCATCTTCTACAAATTCCAATGGTCGTCGTCGATGATCTTGCTTAGCTCTTCTGACGACTCTGTGCGGTTCGCATCCTTTCCCGAATCTTCGTCACAGCTTCTGTCATTTCTCGATCATATCAGGTCCTAACAATGTTCGCTCACCGATTTCGTCCCAATGGACTGGGGATCGGCATTTGCGCCCGTATAACGCCTCGTATGGCGCCATCCCGATAGTAGCGTGGAAGCTATTGTTATAGGAAAACTCTATCAGTGGTAGATACTTACTCCAGTTTCCTTTGAAATCGAGCACGCACGCCCGTAGCATATCCTCAGAGTTTGAATCGTTCGTTCAGACTGCCCGTCGGTTTGGGGATGGTAAGCAGTACTGAATGAGAGCTTGGTTCCCATCGCTTTCTGTAGGCTTTGCCAAAAGTTAGGCAGAAATCTTGAATCTCGATCCGAAACGATAGAAATTGGAATTCCATGGAGGCGGATGATTTCCTGAATATACAATTCAGCGTAGCGTTCCATGGAAAAAGTAGAGCTGATTGGAAGGAAATGGGCTGATTTCGTCAGGCGGTCTACAACCACCCAAATAGCATCATGGCCTTTCGTCGTCTTGGGTAAACCACCGACGAAATCCATCGTGATATGATCCCACTTCCATTCCGGAATGGGTAGAGGCTGTAAGGTTCCACCGGGTCGCTGGTGTTCCGCTTTAATCAATTGGCAAGTCATACAATGGTTCACGAATGCAGCGATGTCTTTCTTCATTCCCGGCCACCAGTATGTTATTCGTAAATCTTGATACATCTTTGTGGCTCCGGGTGTACCGAGTATGTGGTAGCATGTGCTTCCTTCATTATTGTTTGTCGCAGCTCCTCGTTATCAGGTACAAAAGACGATTCCTGTACAATAAAGCTCCATCTTCTCGTATTTTAAAATCGTCGGGTAACGCATCTTTCACTTTTAGATAGAGTTCGTCTTCCTCTTGCGTCTTCTTGATCCGTTCTAGCAGCGTGGGTTGAAGGTTAATGCTGCTAATCTTGCCTCAACTTCGCCCAAATAACTACCTCTATTCCAAGCTGATGTAACTCTGCATTCACCGCTTTTCGGCTTAACGCATCTGCGACTACGTTTGCTTTACCCGGATGATAGCTGATGACGCAATCGTCCTTGACAAGCTCTAGCCACCTTCGCTGTCGCATGTTTAATTCCTTCTGAGTGAAGAAATACTTCAAACTCTTATGGTCTGTGAAGATCTCACATTTCTCTCCATAGAGATAATGTCTCCAGATCTTCAGAGCGAAGACCACAGCTGCTAATTCGAGGTCATGGGTCGGATAGTTCTTCTCGTATTCCTTTAATTGCCTTGAAGCATAGGCAATCACTTTTCCGTTCTGCATTAGCACGCATCCAAGCCATTCTTCGAACATCGCTGTATACTGCAAATCCTCCGGTTTCCCGATGGTATTGTCAATATCAGAGCAGAGGTAAGACGTTTCTTCAACTCTTGAAAACTCAGTTCGCATGCTTCGGTCCATTTGAACGGAACGTTCTTCCTCGTCAGATTGGTTATGTAGAGGCAATACTGGAGAAGCCGATATAAATTTACGATAGTATCCCGCCAGTCCCAGAAAACTTCGGACTTCGGTAGGAGTAGTGGGTCGTGGCCAATTATTCACAGCTTCGATTTTATTCGGGTCTACGGAGATTCCATTCCTGGAAATCACGTGTCCCAGGAAGGCTACTTGCTCAAGCCAGAATTCACACTTCTTGAATTTGGCGTAGAGCTGTTTTTCTCTCGTAGGATTCCTAAAACGGTTCGTAGATGGTTTTCGTGTTCGTCTCTTGTCTTAGACAGATCAAAATATCGTCGATAAAGACGATAACGAACCGATCGAGGTAGTTTTTGAAGACTCGATTCATCAAGTCCATAAAAGCAGCTGGGGCGTTTGTCAGTCCAAAAGGCATGACCAGAAACTCGTAATGGCCGTACCACGTACTGAACGCAGTTTTTGGGAACATCTGCCTCCCTGATCTTTAACTGATGGTATCCCGAACGGAGGTCGATTTTCGAGAATACCGAAGCTCCTTGCAATTGATCGAATAGATCATCGATCCTCGGCAAAGGGTATTTATTCTTGATCGTGATCTTATCAACTCCCTATAATCGATGCAGAGTCGCATCGACCCATCCTTCTTCCACACAAAGAGAACGGGTGCGCCCCACGGCGAAAAACTCGGCTGGATAAACCCTTTAGATAGTAGGTCCTCCAGCTGTTCCTTCAACTCCTTTAACTCGTTCGGTGCTAAACGGTAAGGGGCTTTAGAATTGGGGCTGATCCTGGCATCAGATCTATCTTGAACTGTATTTCTCGATCAGGGGGTAACCCCGGAGATGGTCGGGAAATACATCAGTGTATTCGTTGGCTACAGGTACGTCTTTTAGTTCCGGCTGAGGTAGGTCCTCTGTTTTCACGCATACACGAGATAAGACTCACAACCTGACCTCAAAAGTCGTCGAGCCTTTAGAGCTGATATTTGTGGAATATTATTCTTATTTGTTTTACCCGAAAAGTGAATGCTTCTTCCTCGGGCAGTTGGAATTTAACGACCTTCTTGTTGCAATCTATGATGGCTCCATATCTTGAAAGCCAATCCATCCCGAAGATGACATCGTAGTCGTTCATCGGGGTTACAATCAGGTCGGCACTCAAGTTCCTACCCTCAATATCTACGACGCATCCTTTCAGTACTTGGTTGGTATGCGTCGGATCCCCATGTGGCAGAGTAACTACATAGTTGCATTCGGAGGAGGTAGGGGATATTCCTACCTTCGTCACATACTTAGCCGACACAAATGAATGTGTGGCTCCAGAGTTGATTAGACACCGAAGTGGGCACGTTATAGATAGTTAACATACCCGTCACAACAGAAGGGTTCGCCTCGGCCTCCTCATTGGTAAGCGTGAAAACCCGTGCAGGAACCGGTGGAGGTCGAACTGGTGTTCGGGTCGGGTTCTGGGGCATGTTCGTGTTACAGTTCCTTGCATAGTGCCCCATTCTTCCGCATCTGAAACACTGTGGATTTGGTTGGGTCTAGGTTGGTAACAGGCGCCGAAGTGGTAACGGCCACACTATTGCATTGGGGTGCTGGGTTTGGGGGTTTGCTCTGAATATTTACGGTGTCCCTGATTCAGCGTCGGGCGCCAGTTCTGTTGGCCCTGGCGATTTCCTTGGCTACTTTGACCTTTGTTGAAAAATTGGCGTTGCGGTCACTTCCAGGTCCTTGCTGACTCTCCCTCCTCTTCTTCGCCTCCTGAGCTTCGGAAGCTGAGCCTCAGCTTGCTCCGCTATCATGGCCCTTTCTGCTACTTGGGTGAATTCCATCTGTCGGGCCCCCGAGATACTTAAGTCACGATAAAGCTCAGGTTTGAGGCCCGTAATGAACCTCGTCACTTTGAGTTGATTTGTTGCCACCATGTGAGGAGCGAAACGGGACAGCTCCTCAAATCGACGAATATATTGGGTTACGGGCATTCCTCCTTGCCTGAGATTCATAAATTCTAGCATCCGTCGTTCCTGTTCATGAGCAGTAAAATATTGCCGTGGAACAATTCTGAATCGTTCCCACGACATATTCATCGGATCTTCTAGGACTTTAACGGTATCCCACCAGAATCGGGCATTTCCTCTGAGCATGGAAACGGCGCACAAGACCTTTTCATTCTCAGGCACACGACTATATATGAACATATCTTCTATAGTACGCAGCCAATCTTCAGCCACTGCTGGGTCCTTAGCATCAGCAAAGGTTGGGGGATCCATTTTTCGAAAGCGCTCCCTATAATTTCTACACGCGCTGGCTGTGGGGAAGGACGATTTTCAGACGAGCTATGATGATGGAGTAGCTCGTCGATTTGATTTGACTGACGGTTGATGTGTTCCGACTGACGTTGAAGTAAATCGGTCAGTCGTAGAATGTGGAGTCCCTTTCATTTGGAGGGGACTCCGGTTTCGGCCCTATGGCTGGATTCAGCCACATGTTCACTACGGGTTCTTGGCATTTTTCAACTATTATCTACAATAATTCCCATAAAACACATATCAGATAACACATAATCACATAATCAAGCATTTAACTTACAGGCCAGGCTGGTTCTCCAGGCTTTTGAGCTGCAGTACATGGACAGTCTTCAGAATCTAAAGCCTAGGCTCTGATACCACCTGTGGCGACCCTCGTTTTCTAATTAAGGTTAGTGGCGGATTTCCGCAACGTAAACTGCGGAAGGCCCGTCAATTAAAAACTTTTTTTTTTCCTAAAAGGTAATATAATATAATAAAATATTATTTTACATAGTAATATCTGTACAAGGGCGTAGCCCCAAAAACGTCCAAAGAACAAAAACCCTATTATCGCTCCACAGGTCTTCATCCATGTACTGCCCCGCCCTCAAAGTCCGTGGAGCACCGCCACCAGCCGCCTCAGTCTTGACGCGCGTCGGCGTCAGACTTAGTACCTACAACACGTAAACACTGAGCAACTTGCCCAGTAGGTGAATAAAAATGCATGTATGCACGTGAACGCTCATTCCCAACCCCAATATCTTACATGCAATGTTCACTCTTTCTTTATCCCACAATCCTATTTCAAGTCACACAACAAAGGGCCCTAGGTCGGACTCGACACCTCGCGCGCCCATAATAATGATATACGGAAGCTTACACTAGCAGCGTTTTGACGATCACGCAACTGCCCTGCTAGGCCGCTCTTCCGTAAGCGGTAGCCTACGCCGACAGCGTTTTGACGATCCCGCAACTGCCCTGTCAGGTCGCTCCCTTCCGCTGAAAATATAATCACGACGGTTTTGCACCTCGGGACGCTCATGCCCGAGTAGACAGATCGATCACGCCTGTCTGCCGTCAGGTGTCATACGAGTACCAACCTCGACCCCTCAACGAGTCAACAACAAAAATCACAAACATCTCATTCTACCCGCTCGACAATATTTTAAATCAACCGTCTCAATACGGTGTAAATATCTCACCCCTGTGATATGATATGCATATGCCATGCATATAAACGTGATAACATATAAAAGCATGATCCACATGAACCGTACATAAAATATGTATACACGTAATCACGTAAATCATTTAATCACATAGAAGCACATAAAGCACAAACATGTGTTTATGTATTGTAGATGAATAATTCACCTACCTGTCCTCCCGCTAAAATTAGTCGATAATCCTGGTGAATTCCCTACTGTTCGAATCTCTGATCATAGAATCAGTATATTTATTAAATCACTTTTTTCGAAATTTTCAAACTCTAAGTCTTGAAACCCTAAAATTATCAAAATCCTAAAATATGAAAGCCCTAATTTGTTAAGAACTACTTAGTGCTAAACACTTTGTTGGGGAGGTTAAATGTCGAGATCTACTATTTGACATTGTCGAAATCTTTACAAAATGTCGTGATTGGTTAGGAGTGTGTTAAATGTCGAAATGACATGGGGAAATGTCGAAATGATCTAGGGAAATGTCGAGATCTTTCTCGGAACAAGCTATCACATATCGGGTTTATTAAAGGAGTTAAATGTCGAGATAAGTATAGATGTCGATAAGCTTAATAGCTAAATGTCGAAACTTTTCATAATACATGTCGAGTATCTCAAAATTCCTCTAGGACACATATCGAGATTTTCCCTTACTATACCTCGAATTCTTTCTATGACACTTCTCGACATTGTGCATTAATATGTCTCGAAATTCTACATGTAAAGCATCTCGAAAACTACTTAGGAGAAAGAGACGAAAGCCTTTATAACCATATCGAATTCTCAAGTGCCGACATTTTAGTTATAAATTGTCGAGATCATGGTTTACAAATTCCAAATCCTTATAAGAATTTAATACCTCAGACATTAGCAAAACTTTATTGGGAATTTTATGAAGACACAAAAACGTTATTGGTTGCTGTACTACTTATGGAGAAAACCCTAATTATAACACCAAGCTAACCTACTCTTATATTAATCTTTGAAGATTGGCCTTGTAATAACAATTGTATATTGAACTTTTGAAACTCAAGCTCTTAATTAGATCTAGCATGTTCGAACTCCTTCATAATTAGCATCTAATCACGCAAGTTTGTGAAAATATGTAACTATATATTCGACATAAAAGATCATAGCACAGAAAAAAAATCGTCACCTCCTATACTTCGAGTTTGTGAATTTAATTAAAGCTTGAGCTTGCTAAGAACTTCCTTCTTCTCTTCCTTGGCTTCTTTCTACTCAATTTCGTATTATCTGTTCCAGCCTTTCGTTTGAGGAATGTTTGAATTAGATAAGATATACAAAGTTCTCTTCTAGGGATACTCATACTTGACATGACAAGGTGGTGAGTATTACTTCCCTCAAGCTTAAGTAAGGTTATTTAAAGTTTATCTAAAATTATTTGGTGCCATGATCACGTATATAACCCAATTTCATAATTTCCTATTTTATCATCCTATCAAATATTACCCAATTTTGGAAGTCTTTATATTGTTATTTTCATATGTTCTTTAAATAGGTTTTGCTACTAATTTTAGACCATAATTTTTATTTTATTTATTTATTTATTTTTATTTTACATTTTTGTTTCAAGACTTTAGATTAATTTTTATTCTTAATTCACGAAATTACTCCAAAATTCCATATTAAATTTACAGGTATTACAATATTACGTGAATATATGTGACTTACGTGACTGCATGGAATATGTTTTATGGTTTTATGTGTTAACATGATTTTAATTGGGTGCTATTAGGGTTACTAACCAAGTAGAGGAATTAATTGAAATTAGGTTATTTATTTTAGGGTTTCTAAGACATGGCATGCTAACCTAGAAAATTTAATTTAGTATATTAGGTGTTGATATTATGTTTTGGGAACGCAAATTAGTAGGAATAATTTCAAAATGCATCTCGCAACATAGGTATTGAGTAATTAACCTCGGAATCTATAGTATTGTGGGAGAAAGCCGAATTTGAAACACAAGTAGTATAAATGTCGAAATTGAGAAAGGTTAGAACAAAAATTTTGAAATAATGGAATTTGATTCTTAACTATAAAGCAAGGTTATAATATAATATATAATAACTAAGATAGATAAAGAACTAACAAACATCGATGTCATTTTTTTAATAACCACGCAACTTTAAGATAAGAAGGGAAAGTTCATTTCATCAACACAACCCATAAGAAAACCTCGAAAAAAATTGGAACCAGAAGAAAGGAAGAGCCGAGTGCTTTATGCCAAAGGTAGTATGAAATATCTATCCTAACTTGTGTATTTAGGTTTCATATTTAGTATATAACATTGCTAGTATCACGTTTTAAGAAAAATATAAGTCAGTAAGAATGATTCTTTAACTAATCTTATATATTATTAAGATCGTATGTTTTGGAA
This sequence comes from Craterostigma plantagineum, assembly GCA_027422505.1. NCBI lineage: Eukaryota > Viridiplantae > Streptophyta > Magnoliopsida > Lamiales > Linderniaceae > Craterostigma > Craterostigma plantagineum. The sequence goes on along the minus strand of JAPQWV010001476.1, from coordinate 18,226 downwards.
AGGTCATGTAGTATTTATGCTGTTCTTAAAAACGTGTCTTTTGATTAAAGAATAGCTGATTTTTATGCCAAGAAGGTGTTGTTTCGAGTGGTAGGGTTTCCCAGGTTATGAATTTCGAAGTCTAGTTAAGTATGTAGGATGAATCTCGAGACCAAGCTTGAATAGCATGTCGAAGTTTGTGTTTTACCTATATCGAGATCTTTTAATTTATAGGGGTATGAATGTTAAAATCATGAAGCTCGACATCCCTGTTAAATCATGATTTCGAAACTTCTTGTCTAATTAAATTAGAAATCTATTCTATATCGAGATCTATTGTAGAAGGTAGCTCGAGATTCATTAACTAATGTCGAGAATTGCTCTCGTAATTTATCTCGAAATCTCAGTTATAACTCGATATCCATCTCGACATTTAACCCAAGCTCGAGAATTGTATTTGATGTCGATATCCTTATATGCAATTTTGAAAATATCGAGATGTATATCTAAACCATATATCGAGATTTACCTTGAATCATATCGAAATCCTTTAGCAAAGTGCAAATATCGAAATCATTTGTATTTTATGTCGAGATTTTTGTTCCATCACTAAGTTCGAAATTATAGTATATATCGAGATCCATTCCATAATACATGTCGAGATCTATCTGAAATGGTACTAGTTAAAGTTCTAAATTTTAGGGTTTCGAAATTATAGAAGTCGTCAAATTAAGCCAATTTCATGAATTATAACTAGACTAACAAAGCCTAATTTTACATGTTTGTATACTTAGGGTTCGAAGGTTAGCAACAAACCGTACGATAAATTTAATAGCTAAGGATACCAGGTAGTGGAAATCGCAACTACAACACATATTTTTATGTGCATGAAATTATGTGTTATGTGTTCTTATGACTTATGCGACTACTTGCTTATGTGACTTACGTGATTTGATGTGATGAATATTATTATATTAACATGGCACGCATATTCATGGCATGGGCATGTGCACGCACGACTAGTATGAGAGTCAGGGAAATAGCGTGCATGAGTATAAGATCGCTTGAGAGCGATGTATATTTGCCGATATAGGCATTTGTGTCGACTCAATGATGAGTCACGACTCTTATATGCTACCACGGCGATTCACGAAGCCGAATTACCTGATTCACGAAAGATAGGGGGAATACCCCGTAGCGGGAGATGCAACCTGGAGGATGCGACTCGAGGGTATGAGCGGCACCGAGGGAACCTCGAGTGTTGGCGACCTCGTAGTAAGCTACCAGCGAGAAAGCGCCGCGTGTCAGACCGCATTGGGATGAAAAGGCGCCTTAGAGTTTAAACAAATTTGTGTGCCCGGGTTAGCCTCTCAATGGGACCGCATTGGGATTGAAAGGCATTGTTAGTCTCTCAATGGGACTGCATTGGGATTGAAAGGCACTAGTAGCCTCTCAGTGTGCATCACATGGGATTGAAAGGCACTATTAGCCTCTCAGGGTGGATTGCATTGGGATTGAAGGCACTGTTAGCCTCTAAATGGACTGCATTGGGATTGAAAGGCACCATAGGATAAGCACAGATTGAGTACTCGGGTTTAGCCTCCTAGTGTGTGCACTGTCACTTATTCAACCCTTAGGGATTTGAACTCTATATGGTGCATAGTAAGATTGAAAGCCGAAGGAGCCCAAATATGTTATGAAAGTCAAGAAGAATGTGAGAAAGGTCAGGAAGAATGTGAGAAGTAGATAGCATTGGCGCGGATGCCTTCGTATTTTTAGGTCACGTGCATTGCATGCATGATTTTCACTTACTGAGCTCTGTAAGCTCATTCCACGTTTATGTGTTGTAGGACCCCGCGATCACGGTACGTGATCATTTTCAAGGCGAGGCCAACTTTTGAAGCTTCCGGGGGCTTTTGAGATGGAAGTGTGTGCATGGATGAGACCTCGTGGAGGCACAGTAGATAGAATTATTTTGACCAGCATGCGCGCTTTCCTATGTTTTAGGGGACCCCGATGATTTTGTGGGAACCGTTACGATTCTTTTTATAAAAGGAAAAATTTTATACGAAATTTCATACGACTTATTTCGTTATTACGACATTAGTCGCGTAGACTAGTTAAGAATAGTGGTGGAAGGCGGGGCTGCCACACCCTAAGACCTTCTCCACCCGATACCAAAACGCAAATGAGTAGAAAAAAAAAGTTCAACCGAACTGCAATACGAACCCATAATGCGTTGATATTTTTTCTCAAACCCATTTTTGCATTTTTACTGTTCAAATACCAAAAAGGTTGATAAAAAATTAGATTTTGGCCCACAATGTTACTTAATTATTTTAAAGTCCTATTTGGTAAATTACATTTTCGCCCAAAAATAATTTTAATCATTTTCAGTCTATTATGGTTTGTTTTTATTACTGTTATCATTTATTATTATATTGTTATTTTTATTATCATTATTATACTAGTATTATTTTTTTATTGTTATTATTATTATGGTTGTTTTTATTATTATTACTATTATTATTATTATCATTTTACTGTTATTATTCATCATCATAAAATTATTTAGTTTTAATTATGAGTTGTACAATAACACAATAAAAAGTTAAAAAAAAATGTCACTCGATAAAATAACATACTAGTACCAAAATAACAATATATTACATGCCGTAGAAAATAATACACACACACAGAAAATAATAAACAATACATCAATTATTAAACCATCAATACATATTCAATAGTCAGGCAGACCAACATCACTTCCTCCAATATTATTGAAAATTTGGCCAAATGTATCGGGTTGGAACGAATCTTGTTGAGTTTGTTGAGCTCTTTTTTGCAAATGAGTGTCTTTTCAGCTTCAACATATGCTCGAACCTTGGATCATTTATGTTGCTGACATCTTGAAACAAAATTTTATTTTTCTTCCCTCATGTCTTTTAGGGCGTGGGACCTGTTTTTGCGTGTCTAGTTGGTGTTGCAATTGTTCATTTGTTTTTTTCAACTCATCAAGGAGTTTATTGTTTTGCTTCATGCATAATGTTAATGATCGATGATGTATCATCATTTATCTTTCTTTTTAGTTTGGCTTTCTTCACCCCAATTCTTCCCGAAGGAGAATCACCGACAAAGTTATCCGAGTCGTCTAAGTTTAGAGAGAAAATGAAGAAATACCATGAGATGATTGTCCGGCAAACTCAGGAGTTTGAGTTTTTCTGACTCAGAAGAGGGATAATGGCTGGATTTTTTTTCACCATCTTTAGTTTTTTCAACCCTTTTATAATATCCCAAACATGATCGTATTTCCATTCTGATTTGAATTTAGGATCTTGCGCGAACAGCACTTTTGCTCGGCGCATCTACAAGTTGTTCAAAATAATTACTCTTAGTTAATAAGAAATAATAAATTATAAATTCAATAAAATTTTAATGCTCACTAATCTTCATTCGAAGCACCACTTTGGTTCATCTCATCTACAGCTTTTATGCATGCATGGAGTCTCTGGCAGCTACCTCGACTGTTTGGATCCGTGCTTGCATAGATCTCTTGGTACGAACCTCGTAATGCTCAGACTTTTCTTCGTTGAAAGTTTCTTCTATACGAGACCAGAATCGATCAGATGATTGGTACACCCCAACAATTGGGTCTTCTATACGGGCCATAGGATGATGACCGGATCGATATTTTAACACAAAGTTAAATGTAATAGATGTATTGTATGATGCTGGGAAGTAGTGACTACTACTAAAATGCCAAGAGTTCTTTTATAGCGAACAACCTGGAAATGACAACTCACTACAAAGACTCTCACGCATCTCTATGCTATAGCCCGAAATGACAACTCCCCGCAAGGAATCTCACATCTCTCAATCTTATGGCCTCGGAAGTGACAACTCACTACAAAGATACTCACACATCTCTATGCTCTAGCCCCGAAATGACAACTCCCTGCAATAAATTCACACCTCTCAATCTTACGGCTCGGAAATGACAACTCTCTACAAATGTTCTCACACCATTGAATGATCTACCCGAAATGACTACTCCCCGCAAGGAATCTCACACCTCTCAATCTTATGGCCTCGAAGTGACAACTCTCTGCAAATTTTCTCACACCTTCCAATGCTATGGTCCCGAAGTGATCACCCATGCAAAGATGCTCACTTCTTCCAAAGCTATGGCTCGCAAGAGACAACTCATTATGATTGCACTTACACCTTTGAAATACACTACTATAAATACATATAACTTATGCTCATGTGAATTTAGACATTTAACATAATTTTCTCATCCTACATATACTCTATCACTAATGAATTTCAGTTCGGCAATTCGTCATCTTCCTCTTCTGATGATGAAACATGCAAATATAAATACTCTTCATAAAAGACAAGAAATGATAGGTCGTGTTATCGCTAATAATAACATGATCATTCAACAACTTATCCATCAAAACAAACCACCAAGTCCCCATGGAGGTTCTATTCCTGGGCATATATTTATCAACCGTGATCGAGAGGCTGCCGATCGTAGGTTGTACAATGATTATTTTCAGATAACCCATTGTACAATGAGGCCATGTTTCGTAGACGATATCGAATGTCACGCTCTTTGTTCCTTTGAATTGTCGAGGCAATCAAAAATCATGATAACTATTTTCAACAGCGAGCGGATCGTGCCAAAAGACTTGGATTATATCAAATACAAAAAATGACTGCTGTTTTTCGCATGTTGGCGTATGGTATCCAGCAGATGCTACGGACGTACAAGTATGTTAGAATCGGTGAGGTCTATGCAATTGAAAGCATGAAAAAGTTTTGTCGAGCGGTCGTTGAGGTATTTAGTGACCGTTATTTGAGGAGGCCTACGTCTAATGATATTTCTAGACTTCTTTATATTGGTCAGCAACGTGGTTTTCCGGATGTTAGGGAGTTTAGATTGCATGCACTGGAGGTGGAATAATTGCCCTACTGCATGGGCCGGGCAATATGCAGTCCGTAGTGGAAAACCTACCATTATTCTTGAAGTTGTAGCAGATTATGATCTTTGGATATGGCATGCTTATTTCGGTTTGCCCGGCTCCAACAATGATATCAACGTACTAGAGTCATCTCATATTTTCTCAGACCTAACTCAAGGTATTGCTCTTCATCCCACTACGTTATTCAATGAAAAAATATAATATGGGTTATTATTTAGCTGATAGCATATATCCAAAATGGTCTAGAATTGTGCAAACAATTCATGAGACACGCGGTCCCAAGAAAAAATATTTTGCAATGAAGCAAGAATCTTACAGAAAAGACGTGAACATGCATTCGGAGTTCTTCAATCATGTTATGGCATTGTAGCGGGACCTGTACGTTATTGGAAAAAAGGAAGTACTACACGATATAATAACTACATGTATTATTTTGCATAACATGATTGTGGAGGATGAACGTGACCTTAGTGCCCAATTGAAATTGAGATGGAATCGTCGCCGCCGGAGGTCGAAATGGCGATAGATGAAAATACTGAATTTGAAGAATACATATCTCGTTACCAAAAAATTAGGAATAAAGATGATCACATTGCACTCCGTAATGCATTGATTGATTATTTGTTGGAGGGGTATACAAATGGCGAGACTTGAAATCTATCTTTTCGTTACTTGTACGATTTTACTTATTTGCGTGTATTTTTTTAGCTCGTGTAATGTCATTTTTATTTTCTAATAATTATTATTTTATCAGCTTTTATGTGTACCTTTTATCAATTTATAAAAAAGTTATGCATTTTCCAATTGAATTAAAATAATAGTGTGGTCTAATACGTAATTATGACAAAATATGTGATTAATATAGAAAAGTTGTAAAAATTGATGTGAAAGAGAATATTCTAAGAATATTCTTTTGAGTTTGAGAATGAGTTTAATGGTTGGAGTTGAATTACTGTTTGATGTGAGTGGACTAGTAACTGACACAGGAGCATCTCCATCTCGATCCCAGACCAGGCTTCGCTCAAGGCGATGGATGACTATCACATACTCTTTTCCCTGCGATCGAGTGAGCAGAAAAGGTACTGCAAAATGGGTTTATAAATGGGTTTTTCGGTTGGAGATGACCTAAATAGTGTCCAATAATTAGGGACCATATGCAAGAGTCAGAATGCACAGATCCGAATTCGGTGCTGTTCTAGTTTCTATATTTTACTAAATAGCTACCAACTTAATTCATAATATTAACATTTTAAAGGTGTTTCTACACTTAAATACCAAAATGATAAAAAGTTATTAGTTCAGTATCTTGTCAGAAAAATTTTATATAAAGGTACCTAGTAGAATAAATTTTTTACATATAGCTAGCTGTTGGTACTTAGTACCATTTTTATCATCGTTTACGTATCTTTATATATATATATATATAATATATATAATATATATATATATTATGTATCATATCACTTGTTATGTGACACCTAATTTCCAATATGTTATGTGATATCTCTGTAAGCATGACGTACACTTTTTCAATGTATTATGTACCAAAATACGATCTAGTGGTACCTAAATTATGTAATTTCAGTCAAACGAGTACCTAATGTAAAAATTTTATCTATTAGGTATCTATATATTAGAAATACCGACGGATAATTTGATGCTTTTTATGTTGTGGTACATATGTGTAAGTTTCCCTTTTTAAATCATATTCTCGTCATTTTTTGTATAGGTTTTTGTTACCCAATTGGTTATAGCATAAATCCACTCAAAAAATGACACGTACCACACTACACCATATCTCAATCATGTAAAAACATATATGTATGTTTCACTAAATAAATATTTACACATGTATATTTTTAATGGGAGTTGGGGTATACCCAATTAAGTAGGTAAGCCAAGGTCTCTTGTCTAATGGGAACGTAGGGTGATAAAAAAATATCCGATTTTCAAAACCAAAAAAAAATGGGTATCGGTTTTCCGATCTGATTTATTGTAAAATAAATCGAATCGAATACGATAGTGGTTGTCTAAAATCCGGTATCCTATTTTATATTTAAAAAAATATATTGACCAAAAAGAAAAATGAAGGTCTGAAAAGGAAAAAATCCTTTAATTGTAATATTTAAATTTATATTATTTTATTAATGCAAAAAAAAAAAACTTTGTTATAGAATTGAAGTAAAAAAACATAAAACCATAATGCAAGTTTAAAAACTTAATGTTTGTGGTACTGTGTTAATTTTGAATCATAAATTTACATATAACGTGAATTACTGCAGAAATTCTTATATGAAAAAGATATATTTTTATTGTGATAGGAAATAAAAAAATGATTTTGCAAAGAAAATAATAACAAAATATAAGAAAAATAAATTTAAAAACCAGCTGCGGATATTCGATAAATATTCGAATTAAGCGAATATCCGATATAAATCAAAACCGAATAAGAATTATTTTTCGATATCCAAAAGTTCCGATAATTTCGGATATTCAAAAATCCAAATATCGCTCACCCCTATGGAAAAGTGATGAATTTTGTCTCCGTGAAAGCAGGGCCGTTTTTATTTTAGGAGGACATGTCTGTGTTGGCCTAAAATATAAGGATTTTTTCTATGTGGCCTTGTTATCAAATATTGGGCTGTCTTTTTTTACTTTACGTTTTTTGAAAACTTCAGCCATTTAAAATTGATTGGCCCTCATTACACTGGTCCGGATTTGTGTTCTGTGCACTAGGCCTGGTGGAAGAAGCCCAAATCCGGCCCAGCGTGAAAGTACGTACATAAACAAATAATGAAGTCAAATTACATATTCGACCCAAAGTAGATGATCTAGTAGTGATTATACAGAATCGAAGGGACTTATATCCAATATCTCCCACCACATTTTTACTTTACGCTTTTGAAAACTTCTCCCCACTAGTGAGAGTACCAACGCACAAAATACTGTCCGAGTGCAGAGCTTGAAGAATCTCCGGCGCGTAATATCTGTGGCTTCGATCAACGGCTGGAAATAGGTGACTACCGAGGTTGAAGTCACTGTACCCTGATTTCTCTGTTTTGCTTTTTGTTTCGAGGATTTAAAGACGTTTGAAGCAGATGTGCTTTTTAATAATTTTTTCCCTAAAATTTTAAGAATTTAAGGGTACTACATTACCAGCGTGCGTTCAGTTACGACATTATTTGTCGGATTACTCTCTTGCATGATTGTTTGTGAGATGCGATTGAGGAGATGTATTTGTTGGGTCTTTGAAGTTGTGTTTTTGGGTAGACCCGAACTTTCCCTGGAAAAATTTCAAGAGAATTCGGGTTATTGGATGGGTTGTTCATTTCAGTATTTAAGGTTGCACATAGATATCTCCTTAGTACCTACTAAGTTTTCGTTTGTATCTCAGCATTGGATTTGTTCGCTTTATCTCTAGCGTGCAGTAGACTTGCATTCAACAGATGGTAATTGTTTTTTGCTTTTTTCTGTTCAGATGGGTGCGCAGGACTTTCAAGAAGAAGCAGGAACTAGTAGATCTAAGGAGAAGGTTTCTAATGGTTCCTCGGCCATGGATGTTGACGGCGATATGGACTTGGGTACTCTGATGATTCTGAAGACGATTCTGATAATTGTATGCAAGGTTTGGATGAGGGCGTTTTGAGGGGTTCGTAAAAAAAGCCTCAACGTCATTTTTTCGATCAGTTTGGTTTGATTAACCATCAGATCAGTTCCTACAACGAATTCATCAAACATGGCATTCAGCGAGTGTTTGACTCCGTGGCGAGGTAAAGATAGAGCCTGGGTATGACCCTTCAAAACGGGGAGATGGTGAGTGGAGGCGAGCATCTCTTAAGTTTGGGAAAGTTACTCTCGATCGCCCAATGCTATGGACGGGGAGAATTTTTCATCTACTGATGGAGTGAAGGAGTACATTAACCTTTATCCTCGTCATGCTCGCCTTCAAAACATGACTTACTCTTCGAAAATCAGAGTTGAGACCCACCTCGAGGTTTGTATAATTTTGCCTCTATCTTTATGACATTATATTTTCCATTCATACTGTTGTTTTTTTCCTGATATTAAATCATCTCCCATATACTGTCAGGTTTACACGGAAGGTCTCACTAGATCTGACAATTCAAAACAGGTGCTGATAGGTCTGTTGAGAAAACGATACTGCATGAGTACAATAGTGAAATTATCTTCGGGAAACTCCCGGTCATGGTTAAGTCGGACTTGTGCTGGATGGGACAGGACAAAAAAGATTGTGAATTCGACGAAGGGGGATACTTTATCATCAAGGGTGCTGAAAAGGTGTCATGATTGCCCACTGTTTCCTCCGCGAACAGTTCTTTTTATATTAGAACTGTACACTGGTTAGAGCGATAATCATTGTTCTGTTGACGATATCTCTAATACGGTGATATTATCCTGAAGAAACGTTATTTTTGCTTCTTTCTAAAGCTGTTTTCCCTTAAAAAAGGGAACATTCATTGTCTGCAGTTTGTGAAAGATTTGAAATAGCTTAATTTCCTTCTGTTTCAATTGAGACGATGTGTGTACATGCACTATGATTTGAAACATATATATTTCGGTGTCTGATTCTGTAAAAGACTAGATTGTGCATAAGATATATAATTCACGTGTTAATCATTGAAATTATTTATTCAGTTTGTTGTATTGATTCTTTTTCAACACTTTTGCAGACGTTCATAGCACAGGAGCAAATCTGCCTGACGCGAATGTGGGTGACCAAGAACCCTACTTGGACCATTTCTTATAGGCCGGTGCAGAGAAGGGAAGAGAGTTTATGTAAAGTAATCCCAAAAGTGGAAAACATTATGGGAGGAAAAAAGATTCTCACCGTCTTCTTTGCAGTCACAGATATGCCCATTTGGCTCATGTTTTTCGCCTTGGGTGTTCCAAACGATCGAGAGGTGATACACCTCATTGGTGCAGACATTACTGATCCCGATATCTCAAACATACTCATCGCATCAATTTATGACGCCGATATGGATTATGAGGGTTTTCGGAAAGAAGGTAATGCTGCAAATCACATCAAGAGTCTAATGGAGGCCTGTAAATTTCCACCTACCGAGTCGGTTGAAGAGTGCATAGAGAAGTACTTCTTCCCCCATCTCACTAGCCGAGGTCAGAAAGCTCATTTCCTAGCTTATATGGTTAAGTCTCTCTTAGAGGCATATAAGGGCGCCGAAAAGTTGATAGTAGGGATGATCTAAGGAACAAGAGGCTAGAGTTGGCTGGTGAGCTTCTCGAAAGGGAGCTTTTTATCCACGTCAAACATGCTGAGAGGCGCATAAGTAAAGCGATGCAAAGGGACCTTTACAAAGATCGTGAGGGGTGCAACAGGTCGATCATTATTTGGATGCTTCGATCATTACGAACGGTCTCTCTAGAGCATTTTCGACTGGAGCTTGGAGCCATCCTTTCAAGAGAATGGAGAGGATTTCTGGTATTGTGGCTACTCTGAGGAGGACGAACCCCTTACAGACTGTAGCTGACATGAGGAAAACGCGCCTACATGTCACTTACCCGGGGAGGGCTGGCGATGTTCGATACCCGTAAGTTTTTGTAAGATTGAATTCACAGTCGTCTGAGAAGTGATGACATTTCACTGTATAATTCTGTCAGACTGGTTTTAGGATGTTTTATCTTCTCTTCGATCTATGTTGCCTGAGTAGACCATAATTCTCTTTTTTATTTTATTTTAATGTTAGTGTGCAATACTTTTTTTGACAAGTATTTGTCCCAGTGCTTCCTTCATCTGCTCTAGAATAGAATGAAACTTTTCTGCTGATAGATACGTATGCATCCTTTTATAATGCGAAGTCAACAATATCAAGGATATTATGATCTATTTGTACCACAGGGTCTTTAACTTATCATCTGTTGTTTTTCTAATGCTTTAACTTGATTTTGATTGAATATGAATCTTTAGTGCTGATTTATGATAGATGATGAATATAAAGTTACCGATCTGCTGATAGATCAACGCGTGTTCTTTTTAGGCTGAATTTAACCAGCAACATCGAGGATAAGACATTATTTCCATTTATGCGATACAAGTTCATAGGGAGTGTCATAGATTGTCCCCAACATTCTGCTATCACTTACTGCCGTATGATACTTTAACTGTATCCTTTTTTGTTATAATGTTATTAATGTATCGGAGTATCGTATTGCAGCCATCCATCACACTGGGGAAGACTCTGTTTCCTATCCACACCAGACGGAGAAAATTGTGGATTGGTTAAGAATCTCGCTAGCATGGGCCTTATCAGCACTGCAGTTAGGGAACGTGCATACATTTTTAAAACTTTTATCAATGTGGAATGGAGAAGCTGATGGATGACTCTTGGCCTTCCTCAATAAGAAACACAAGATATTTCTTGATGGTGATTGGGTTGGCACATGTAAAGATTCTGCATCGTTCGTTGCCAAGCTAAGACGCAAACGTCGCAGAGCAAAAATTCCTCACGAGGTTATTATGTTCCACCAATCTAATGATATATTTGTTGCATGTCAGGTTCAAAATTTAAAACATCGTAATTAGTTAACTTGTTGCAACAGGATGCTACATGGCAGTCCGATGTTACTATTAACGAAATCTATATGTCTTAGTCGGTGCAAGCAGCATGATTTTTTACTCCAAATTGTAGAATATGAAATTTTTTACATTGATCTTAAATCATAATATGAAATTTTACATGGATATTTAAATCAGAAGCCAGCTAGATTCAGCTTTGAGTCTTCCCCTATATAGCACATAGTGTTTATGTGTCAGCTCTTTGCCTTGTCATCTGCCTAATAAGCTATCTTCCCGTGAGATTTTTAATTATTTTCCATCCTTGCAGCTTGAAATCAAAAGAGACGAGCACCGTGGAGAAGTGCGTGTATTCGCCGACGCAGGAAGAATACTCCGCCCTCTTCTCGTCGTTCGAAACCTCAACAAAATAAAGGAGTTAAAGGGCGATTTCTCTTTCCAAACACTGATGGAAAACGGCATATTGGAACTCGTGGGCCCCGAAGAGGAAGAAGACTGCCAAACTGCTTGGGGAATCAGATATCTCTACACTGCTCAGTTAGAGAAGCCGCCAGTAACTTACACACACTGCGAACTTGACAGCTCCTTCCTATTAGGGTTGAGCTGTGGCATTATTCCCTTCACAAATCATGACCATGCCAGGCGAGTCCTATACCAATCGGAGAAGCACTCCCAGCAAGCTATTGGGCACTCGACTACGAACCCTAGAATCAGAGTAGACACGAACACCCATCAATTGTTCTATCCTCAGAGGCCAATTTTCAGAACCATGGTGGCCGACTGCCTTGGGAAGTCAAAGTTTGACCACCACAAGGGAATGATTCCACACCCCGAATTCTACAATGGCCAGTGTGCTATCGTGGCGGTGAATGTCCATCTTGGGTTCAACCAAGAGGACTCTTTAGTCATGAATAGGTCGTCTTTGGAGCGTGGTATGTTTAGGACCCAACACATTAGGAGTTACAAGGCTGAGGTGGATAATGCAGAATCTTCTGATAAAAAGGCGAAGCTTGACGATTTGATTAACTTTGGGAAGATGCAGAGTAAGATTGGGCGTGTGGACAGCCTCGACGAGGATGGACTTCCCTACATTGCGCGCGAATCTTCAAACGGGCGATATAGTCATAGGGAAGCATTCTGCCACTGGGATTGACCACAGCATGAAGCTGAAGCACACGGAGAGGGGTATGGTTCAGAAGGTCATTCTTTCGGCCAACGACGAAGGGAAGAATTTTGCTGTTGTGTCGCTGAGACAGGTAAAAAAGTTCGGTTTATTTTCTGACAAGCGTTGGGTCTTTTTGTTGTTGTTGTAATGTTCTGACGTGCTGCTGTGACTGCCTTAGGTTCGGTCTCCTTGTCTTGGAGACAAGTTCTCGAGCATGCACGGGCAGAAAGGCGTTTTGGGATTTTTGGATGCTCAAGAGAATTTCCCTTTCACCAAACAGGGAATAGTGCCAGATATTGTCATAAACCCCCACGCATTTTCCTTCCCGGCAAACGCCTGGCCAACTCTTGGAAGCTGCTTTGGGCAAAGGGATTGCTCTTGGGCGCGCGTTAAAGTATGCCACCCCATTCTCTACTCCAAATGTTGAAGACATCACAGCCCAGCTTCACAGGTAATTCATCCTTTTTCTCATCTTAAATCAAATTACAGAACTTTTGAAGATACAAGTTGCATTTTTGTTGTCCTTTTTTACTGTTTAGGGTCTCATTTTGCCTGCATTCCACCAGATTTTAAACTTCTTTCGCCTAGTAGATATGCATTCGGTCCCTCATTTGAAGCAAAATACTTGGAAAGGAGACTCTAACGTTGTGTTTCGACCGTGCAAATTGGCGAGGAAAATACGGACAAATGGGTTTTCACTAGCTTTTCCCCCCTCCTTTCCTCGCCATGCGGTGAAGAAGAAATTGACTTCCCACGGTCTTTAGCTATAAACCCATTCTAAGAATCTTCTTCTCTTTCTTTTCCCCGCCTATTTCTCCAACAAACCAACATAAGAATTAGCTTTCCTTCTCCATTCTGTTCTCCTTACTCTGAATGTTGAAGAAAAAAAAAAATTCATTCAAAAATTATGTTTTTCTTTTCCTCTCTCTCTCGAAGGCTCGGCTTCTCGAGGTGGGGAGAAGAGCGAGTGTACGACGGCGCGGCGAACGGGCGAAAAGTGCGAATCCCTAATCTTCATGGGCCCCACGTACTACCAACGCCTCCACCACATGGCCGAGGACAAGGTCAAGTACCGAAACACCGGGCCAGTCCATCCCCTGACCCGTCAGCCCGTCGCCGACCGAAAACGGTTTTTGGCGGCATAAAGTTCGGCGAAATGGAGCGGGACTGCCTCATAGCCCACGGGGCGGCCGCCAACCTCCACGAGAGGCTCTTCACGCTCAGCGACTCCACGCAGATGCACGTCTGCCGAAAGTGCAAGAACATGGCGAACGTGATCCAACGGGCCGTCATGGGCGGGCGGAAGATCCGCGGGCCGTACTGCAGGTTCTGCAAGTCGGCCGAGGAGATTGTGAGGGTCGACGTGCCTTACGGTGCGAAGCTGCTCACGCAGGAGCTCTTCAGTATGGGGATTTCGCTCAAGTTCGATACTGAGCTTTGCTGATTGATGAGGTAAGTCTTTGTTTAATTTGGGCTTCGTTATTATGAAGTTTGCTTTTTGTGGTTTGAAAATGCTGCTCTTAACTAATTTATTGGTGGATGTTTTTATTAGTTAATGTCTCTGAGCAGCGTAGGTTTTTCTAGTGTTTTTAATTTGCTCGACTCACTTGAAACTGATCGATGGATGAATGAGCAATCTATGATTTTATCTATAATTCCGGATGTTTTATGGTTAATTGTGTGTTAAGTATTGTTATGTGAAAAAAAAAAAGTTAGTCTTGGGGTATAATTTTAAAATAGTATGAGTTATTATACCAAAATAAATAAAGTAATTACTAGACACCCTCACCGTTTGTATTTATAAATGTAACTGAAAATACCTTAAATTTATTTATATGGCAATAATAGTTATCATTTACTCTTTATTTTTAAATTATTCAAGTTATTTTCCACAAATCTCGTTATATACATAAAAATAACACCACATAAAACTATTATAATTTCATCTATCGAAAATAACCAAAAAAAACTTTACCTACTATTGTACACCGTGTGTCCCGGCAACTTTATCACATAAGTTGCTGGGCACGCAAATTAAAGTGGTATTATTATAATAATATAGTATAATGAGATAGATAATAAACAAAATTGCTTAAATTACAAACTTTTTCTAATTCCACTTTTTTACTTTTTCCTCCAATTAAATTTGAAATGGTGTTTAAACTTTTACAAGAAAGAAAAAGTGATATAAATTATTGGGTCGCTTTCGGATTGGAAAAATGTGATAAGTTAGCGGGATGGAAGGAGATATTTAGATGACGCACACTAAATGTGAGTAAAATACTAATGGCATAATGACGAAAAATAATCCAAACAATTTACTATGAGAAAACTTAAAAGAAAAACAGTATACTATATATGGTGGCATAATGACGAAAATAATCCAAACAATTTACTATGAAACACTTAAAAGAAAAACATTTTCACAACATCGCAACCACATTTTGAAGAAAATACGAGATCGAACCTATAAAACGATTCCAAAAAATTGTCTTCTGCGTACCAATTCAACATTCGGGCGGGGACCTAATCATCCTAAAATCGCAAAATGACCAAAATACACCCTCCTACAACGCAAACGCAACCCGTACCATCGAGAAATCGATCAGTATGCCATCCTTTACCTTTCAGTTGTCGAAGAAACGGCCAAAAACGCCATTCATCCTCTCATAAGCTTCCCTCAAAGCATCATCATCATCATCTTTGCCATTCGACCTCTCAATCTCAGCCATATACGCAGCAACGAGCCATCCCCTCAAAGCATCTTCGCCCGTTGCACTGTGTTCTAACACCATATGCGTATACTTAGCACTGCGGTTCAGAACAAACCTTTCTTCCGGCAATTTTTCTCTGACTCTGTGTAGCTCGGAAGGCGTAATGACTTTGTGCAGAGGCCTTCCCACTTTGACGTTTCCCAGCTTCTTCTATGACTCGCCCCGGGAATATGAGTCTTCTTGTATCTTAGATCGGCTGGACTGCTTATCCTTCCATTCTGATTTACAGAAAAAAAAAATTGAAAAAAAGGAGAATGTTAAGGTGGGGTTTCTGCCGTGAAAAAATGGTGGGAAAGTTTGTAATAAGACCTTTATAAATTCTGCTACGATCATTGCAGTTCTCTGGGGATTTAGGGTGTTGACGGGAGTTTGCTCGCATCTCTTGCGTGACGCAGTATATGGGCACCACTGATAGAAGTGGCCCAACCACCAACTGCCATAGTTTGCCATAAATAATAGAGAAAATTACACGGCATATGATGGAATATGAAATAAGGGGGGAAGCTAGAATTTGAGTTGCAAGTTAGGGTAGGATGGTAACAAGTAAGATATCTGGCAAATCTTAAGAGAAAAGGATTTGGACGAGAATAAATCTTGTTGAAAAGGAATTCATGCAAGTTTATTTACACTACCTTTCCACCGTTTTCTCATAGGTCTTCTTTACGACAATTCTTTTATTCCTATGTGAGGAAAGGGAATTCATGTATTAGAATACCTTTCCTTGCATGGATGAGCAAACGGTGGATGCTAGCTGGATTCCCACTCCGATCCGAGCACATTGCACAGCGTTGAAATTGCTTCGCCTTTTGCGAAAAGGTCACTGAGATTTCCTTCTTTAGCAAAGGAAGAGTATAGGTAATCTCGTAGCTCGTGCTGCGACAACAGCCATTCCCTACAAGGAAAGGAATGATTACAAATCTTACTCTCTAGCCTTCTAATACCACCTTCACGATGTAGGAGGCGTTGGAGTTTCCTAAATGGCTATCTCTTTATCACCTTAGCGAAATTGCCAAGTCCAGCCATTTCAAGAAATAACTGTGGACATAAAGGTGAAAGTACTTCAAGGCAGTGCCCAAATCGTAGAGAACATCAGCTGCAAAAAAGGAGGGACACTATCTCCTCAAATTCCTAATAGGAAAAAGAGAGATATTACTGTAGAACATTAAAGCTAATTAAATACCCAAAATCCTCCAACTTTTAGGCTCTGAGTCCATTCTTGCACCTAGATTGCTGCATATTATTTTTCCAACGTGCTGCATCCCCATCTTTCAATATCTGTATTTCAATCAATCATATATACGGACAAAAAAGGATTCTTTGAGAGAGGAATTCAGGATCAAATTTCAGGAAATATACTATAAAATTTTACCCAACTAACAGCAGTGCCTGAGCTGGTGTGGGTCGCAATCCTGCAGCAAAAAGAAGTGACTGAAGGGAAGTAAGTAACTCACTGAAACGATAATCAATCCAATGTTCACGTGAAGAAAAAAAGGAAAGAAAAATTACACCAACGAATTTAAAAAGAAGACCTGAGTTGATAGTACAGATAAAGTAGCACTGGAGAAGTGTTGCAGAGCTCGGAATTTTGTGTACGTCAGATATCCCTCGCTTACGCTGTAGAGTTTTACCAACAACGACAATGAAGACAGTAACCGTAAAATTTTCTGTTGGAATTCGACTTCGTTGCTATGGAAAAACATTGCATTCATTTCCTATTTACCTATATGGATATCCTGATGGAAAGAAACTTGTTCAGAAAAGATTCAATCACCCTACGCGAGGCAGGTTCTAGTGTCTTCTAATACCTTCACCTGAATTCAACAAGAAACATATGATGCTACATCATAAGAAGCCATCCAATGTTCATATGATGCTATGCTTTTCAAGAACTTCTTGGAAAGATACTCACATAATCAACCAGTAAAAATCACAAAACAGAGCGCAACAACATAAAGAATAACATAAAAAACCAGCAAAGTTTTCAGAATCCGCACAATTTTTCCACTCAAAATTCGGTTTTCAACTTAAATGAGAGACTATCAATAAAACAATAGTCACAATTCAAAAACAGGAAGCATCGTGAAGCGAAAAAACATCACATCTATCTAAGGAACAACAACCAGCAATATCAATAAAAAAAAAAAAAAACCAGGCACACAAACTGTTTGTAGAAATTTTCAAGAGGAGCAAAGTGAGTCGAAATCGGAGCTCTACCGACAGTTGACCGTCGGTTTCGAACTGGAAACGGTGAGATAACGAATCGGAAGTCTCTATCCAGTAGACCGGCTCCGGCGGCGGCCGAGGATCATCCATCTCTCTGTTTTTGAAAAATAATCCCTGCGCCAAAAAAATAAAGAACAAAGAGGGAATCGTTAAAACCAAAGATTTTTAGAATCTCTAAATTCTTTTCAAGTCTAATTATGGCATATTCATATTTTAAGTACTAATAATTACCAAAATATTCATTTTTGATAAGAAAAGGTCGCCGGAAAGCTGTCGGGATTTCAGCAGCCGCGAGACTCGACACGAGGCACTACTTTGAAGGGAATTTTGAAAAAAGGGACTGCAATCAGAATTAAAACGATGGAGGGAGAATATGACTAAAAATCCTTAATAGGAAAATGTCTAGCGGGCGTTTACTTTTATTGATGGAAAATATGAGAGAGTTATCAAATGATTATTTATGAGATGAGTTATCCAAGTCAGGCGTTCGCTTTACAATACAAAATCTAGGGGCGTTCCAAATCAGGCCCCATCGAAACTT
>JAPQWV010001475.1:0-86512 GCA_027422505.1 Craterostigma plantagineum | reverse complement strand
CAAGCTCGTCTCAATGTAATAACGCGGGGCCAATGCCATGCCACTGTGGTTTCACATCGCACTGAAGGGTTTCAAACCCAACTCGCGTTTCTTGCGTCACATCGTCAAATTTTCGACGACGCAGCTAATCAACCATTCTCAAGCATCAATAGAACAGATTGGGTTGTACGAAACACCTACTACAGTTATGCTTGCGAGAATGCAAGAAATGTTCAGCCCGTCAAGTGCTCGACCAAATGCCGCAAAGGCCTGGTTTTTTTTTAAACACGGTCAAGGGTGTCCATTGCCAGGGCCTGAAGCATGGTTTCGCCTCACGTGGGAAGTTGGGCTACTCCATTTGGATTTTTATGCAAAGTGCTGCCTCGTTGAGTACGCAGAAAATATGTTTTTGCAGCTTAGGAAAAGGATGAGTTGGCATGGAACTCGATCATGGTCATGAATTCAAGAAGGGGACTGTTCAGCGACGTGTGGAGAAGTTCCAAAGTATGTGGAGCTGTGGTGTGTGGGGGAAATCAGTTCAGTTTTGCTGTTGTTTGTCAGCTTCTGCTAAGTGGCCAGGGTGGAATTTGGGAGGCAAGTGCACTGCATCGTTCTAAAACTTGGGCATGAGCTGACAGTTACTGTGAGGGTTCGTTGATCGATAGGTATGCGAACTGTGGCCATTTCGGTGCTGCGAAGAACATATTTGGAATATGCAGTAAACCCAGAAAAAGTTTCTTGGACTGCATTGATCTCGGGATTCGCTCAAGCTGGCTTGATCGAGGAAGCAATGCATGTCTTTGAGGATATGAATAAAGCTGGTCTCGTCCCAGATCAAGTAGTGTTTGTGACCATGTTAAGCGCTTGTGTGAGGCATGGAAGGCTCGAAGGTGCACGCCAATTGTTTGCCCAAATGCCCAATTCGAGATGTTGTGGCGTGGAACGTGATGATTTCTGGGCATTCAAAAAGTGGTAATGAAGGCGAGGCCAATAACACTCTTCAAGGGCATGAATAAAGCCAGCATCAAACCAACACGTTCTACACTGGAAGTGTATTGAGTGCGATTGCATCTGAGCAAACTGCTGTTATGGCTTGCAGGTCCATGCCTGCGCTATGAAGCTCGGCCTTGACACTAATATATACGTAGGAAGTTCCTTAATTAACATGTATGCTAAGTGCCCAGAACATGGGTGCGGCAAAGGCCGTCTTTGATGGGCTGGAAGAGAAAAACGATGTCATAAGGAATGCATTACTGGAGGCTACGCACAAAAGGACATTCTTGGGATGTTTTGGATCTCTTTGTCGATATGAAACTTCAGGATTTCAATCTGATGAATATTTCATACACCAGCTGTGCTGAGCGCTTGTGCTTGTTTTTAGGGAATATAGAGATGGGTCGCCAGCTCATTCACATATATCAAGAATGAGTTTAGGGCAAACTTATACGTGCAGAATGCATTAGTCGACATGTATGCCAAATGCAGCGCTCTGTCGAAAGCGAGGAAGTTATTTGAGCAGATAAATAACCCTGACCACGTATCTTGGAATGCAATAATCGTAGGTTATGTACAAGAGAACGAAGGAAGAAGAAGCTTTCGTCTATTTCAGAAATGATGTCCCAAGGAATCAAACCCGACGAAGTATCCTTGGCCAGCATACTCAGTGCTACAGGGAGTTCTCAAGCAAGAACTTAGCACAGGCCAGAAATTACACTGTTTTCTGCTGAAGTACGGCCTAGAGCAAGCCCTTATACGCTGGAAGCTCACTCATAGACATGTATTGCAAGTGTGGCATGGTTGAAAGTGCAGCAAGAGTCTTCTCATGCATGCCTGAGAAAAGCCGTGGTCAGCGTTAAAGCTTTAACTTCGGGTCATGCTAGATTAAGCCTAAATTCTGCGGTGGGTTTTTTCAAGAACATGCTTTCGATGAATTCAAGCCCTCTGAAGTACTTTCGCCATCCTTTGGAGGCTTGTTCAGGTCGAACGAACTTGTATTTTGGACTGCAAATACATTGTTTTCTTCTGAAGTATGGGCTGACAAACCATGACGAGTTTCTAGCCGTCTCTCTCTTAGGAATGTACATGAATGCTGCCCAGAGAAACGCTGATGCTGTCCGTTATTTCTCTGAGCTACCCAATCCCAAAAGCACGGTGTTATGGACTGTGCTGATATCTGCTAGCAGCCAAAATGACAGAGGGGAGGAGGCATTAGCTTGGTACCACGAAATGCGTAGGCATGATATCATGCCTGACCAAGCAACTTTCGCCAGCGTGCTTAGCGCTGCTCGAGCTTACCTTCTTTAGACGACGGTAAGACAATCCATTCTCTCTCTTCACATGGCTTACGACAAAGACGAGCTAACAGCAAGCACGCTCATCGATATGTATGCAAAATGTGGAGATATGGACAGCTCAGCCCAGGTTTCAGTGAAATGGATCGCAGACGAGACGTAATCTCTTGGAATTCTATTATCGTGGGCTGTGCAAAGAATGGGCTCGCATTGAATGCTTTGAAGATCTTCGATCAGATGAAGAAGTCGGGCATTAGCCAGACGAAGTCACCTTCCTCGGCGTCTTAACTGCTTGCAGTCATGCTGGAAAAGTATCTGAAGGCAGAGAAATTTACGGTGTGAAATGACTGATCGCTATGGCATCAATCCAAGAATCGATCATATGGCTTGCATGGTGGATCTATATGGGCGTTGGGGCTTTCTCGACGAGGCTGAGAATTCATCAACAGCTTAAACATTGAGCCCGATTCGAAGATATGGGGCACGTATCTCAGTGCTTGCAGATTGCACGGAGATGAGATAAGGGGTCAGCTTGCTGCAGAGAAGCTTCTTGAGATGGAACCTGACAATTCTTCTCATTACGTGCTGCTGTCTCATTTACACGCAGTGTCGGGGAAATGGGACGTCGTTGGTAATATAAGGAAAGAGATGACCAAGAAAAGAGTTAAAAAATTGCCAGGAGCTAGCAGAGTACCAAACATGTAAGTGGGGCATTTGTTAAAAAGAAAATAGTGCAGCAGATTGCTTGATGTTACTCGTTTAGGTTGGTAGAGGAAACATCAAATACATGGCGATGATATTGTACATATCGGACGTTGATAAGAGTTGTTCAATAGAGATTTTTCATAATTTTTCTGCAACATCATATGTTCCAGTGCCAAAGGAAATGTTTTCCAGAACTTTACATTACCCTAAGAACGATAGATGTGAATCAAGAGCAAAATCAAGCACCTACTTTGCTTTTGACTTCTAAAAACTACAGTAACTTACTTCAGCTGGTTCGCTCGAGCTTAAGCCCAAGTCATGAGGACTCAGTTTTCCGCAGTAGAGATCCAATAGCTGCGGAATTTCTTCTTGGTACTTCGATATGAACTTATCCTTGAACCTCTGGTCAGCCATTGACGCTCAAGTAAGAATACTGTATGATCTCTTTATATGGCCTCTTGCCATCAAAATTGGACAACTCTGCATCTAGGCACGATTCTCTTCTCCAAACTGTAGAAGAGTAATGTTGGACAAGAAACCACAGCTCGCGGATCATAGTTCATCTCGTTCACGAGAAACTCCATGGTAGACATTATCTTTTCTCCGACAGGCTCATGCAGCTAGAATGTATCGTAAAGGCCTTGAGGATGTCAGATTCAGACCAACCCCAGCTTCCATATATTTGTTTCAAGCGTTCCCACTTCAACTTGCTTGTGTTGTGAAGCACGTGGATTGCATGAACAAACATCAACTTAGAAGCATCTCATTCCAAACAACCACCTTTTCAATGAACTCAACCAACCTTTCGGAACCCATAGATAAGGATCTTGGGTAACGTGTCAAAGTAAAGGCGATATTAGAGTCACTCACTCCACATTCCTCAAGATTGAAATGTTGGGAGGTACTAGAATCATTCCATAAGTTATGCGGTACCCTGCACGCCTATAAACGTTTACTACCTTCTCGTCAGAATGCAAAAGTTCCTTGAGATGGTTGTGGAATGGGATCAAGCGCCTTTTGAGGCTACATTTTAGGATCCAAGGGGACAAAGTAACCACTTCTGAAACAATAGAAGGCGACATGCCTATTGAAAGGAAAAATTCGAGTTTCGGCAACAAGGTTCTTTCAGGCTTTGCAAGAAGTATCTTGGGAGTCCTCGTAACGAGCCTGGTGATGCGATCATCGGTAAATCCATGTTTTCTTAAAAGCTTCAGTACCAAATCAGGTTTCTTCGGCGAATTTAGGGTTACTTTCTTGGCTGCAACATTAGCAGATTCTGGGTCCAAACCGCAAGAGTTTATCAGATAAGACAAGGTGAAAGTATGTCTTCATGTCCCAGGCTAGCATTTCGAGGCGATGCTGAAGCAGCTGAAGACAGAAATCTGAAGCAAAAAGATTCAAACTTTGGCAATCCATATAACCTATCACTGAAGCTGCTACGTGAGGAAACAGCCTTTTGCAAGCAAGGCTCCTAAGCATGGCTTACAATCTTCGATCAGCTAAACGACTTACATGGAAAATGGAAACAGATAAAAAAAGGTAGCGTCGAGATATCATCGATGTGAAGTAGCACAACAAAACTTCAGATAACTGGATATTCGTACCTGAGACATTGTCTGAGACGAGAAATCATCATGTCCCAGGTTAGCATTTCGAGGCAATGCTGAAGCAGCTGAACAGAGAAATCTGAAGAAAAAATATTCGAACTTTGGCAATCCATATAACCTATCACTTGAAGCTGCTACGTGAGCTAAATTTTTGAGTGGTATCTTTAGAATGCTTATAGAATATTATTGCTTATAAGTATTATGCTATTATAATCCATCGTTGGATGGGTTCTTTTCGTTCTCTTTGGAATGATAAATTACCTACTTAACTCAGTGGTTAGAGTATTGCTTCATACGGCAGGAGTCATTGGTTCAAATCCAATAGTAGGTAAAACTTATTAGATAGCGGCAGAATGCCAAGAGAGCTACTACTTATAGCTACAGAGCTACAGGAGCTCTTCTTCTTGCTTTTCTTAGTATAGGTAAGCAGCTACCGAGCCCCAACTCTTTCTTGAATGCACGAGGGCTTTCCTCTGCTCTGCTTCACCTCCCGGATGGATCGCTTCGCTTGTTTAACAACAGGAGAATCTAACTCGTCGTAAAGAATTATAAATAAATACGAATACAGAAGAAAAAAAAAGGGGATAAAAAAAAACAAGTAGAGAAAAATGATCCAAAGTTACATATTAAGTTACTACCCCCCTGGCATTTCTTTAATTGGATTTTTTCGTTAATTGAATTAAGTTTGATTAGACGGAAGTTCAACAACCTTTTGCGCGCAAGGTTAAGCATGGCTTACAATCTTTGCTCAGCTAAAAGACTTGCATGGAAAGTGGAAACAGATCAAAAAGGCAGCGGCGTCAAGATTCAACACTATGATAAAAATGATGTGAATAGTACAAGAAAGCTTCAGATAACTGGTTATTCGTACTGGGACATTGTCTGAGACGAGAAATCATCGGTTGCCCAGAAGAGGAAATTGTGCCATGTATTTTGCAAACGAGCAATACACTGGATTTCATGGGCCAACGAGCAAATTGGGTCTTACTTATGGGCCTAAATGATAGTGGCCGAACCGTTATTCGATTTGTCCATACTTGTCATTTCGTCAGACACATGTCGTAGTTGTTATTGAGGCCTATCTTCGGTTTTTGGGCCTCAAAATTGTCGGTAAAATTAGTTGTCTAATGATATTAAATGATTATAAGTATGCCATTGCGACTTTGCGTGTGATGGAATTGTTTAGGGCAATTATTACCCTTATTACAAAGATTGGCCCACATGTTCTTCTGCGCAATTTAAAACCTCAATATCAGATAAAGACAATCTGGTGAGCTAATAATCACCTAATTTCTAACAATTGTGGCATAGACAATAAAAATCAAAGAAATGCCATATGTATATTTATTTGGCAAATTCGTTGTGTCACATGCCATGGGGGACCTCTTGTCTATATATATTGATTGAAGATCACTTTCCACAACTGTCACATTTTTAACGGCAAAGTATTGAAGTCTATGTTGAGATGAGTTTTCCAATTGCATAATGCAATGTTGTGTTTGCGTGGCTGTGATTTCATTCAGGTCTTAAGAAGCCAAAATATTCCATGGGATTAGGTAAATAATAATGTGGTCCAAAAACCTAATCAAAACAAGAGAAATAAATGCAAAATTTAATAAGATAAAAAATAAGGAGGATGAGAACGAAACACAAGAAAAAAAGTCACCGTCCTCTCTTACTTTCCAGAACACTCATGTCCATCCCACACTCTTCTCCTCCTATATATTATATTATATTTATTTCACAGCTTATTATTCACAAGTCTAGAAGGTCAGAGGATAGATTATTGCAACTCTCAATAATTAGAGCCCGTCTTTGTCATAATCTTCTGTTGTAATTGTCATTACAATAGGAGGGAATGTATACAACTCACTTAATGTTGGTTTTAGTATGTTATGTAAGAAAATGTATATCATGTGTAATAAAATATAAGGTAAACAATAATAGGGTCTTTTAACATAGATACCCATTTGAAAAAAGACTTTGTACTAGTTTATTTTAGATTAGTACCTAGACATATATTTTTAATATATTTTTTTTGCAGAAGGTACCCGATCCACCGTAGGTACATCATACACACATTTAATTATACCTATTATTACGTATGTACGCTTTGTAGAAAATTGTACGTCGTTAACACAAGAGTACGCCATCTATAACACATAAGGTATGCCTAATATCAAAATACATTAGGTATATATCAAAGTATTAATGCCATACACAGAGGAATACGGCGTGACTGAAGAAACTGATAAACATTAAATCGGTATCTATCTTTTAGAGTTCTAGTACTTATTTGTAAAAATATTATTTAGATATTTATTTGTAGATATCAACGATAATGATTCACTAATTTGCGTAGACAAAGAGAAAAGGCTATAAAACGACACATCACACACTGTCTATCCTCTCCTTCACCGCACACCTACAACCATCCACAAAGTTCCTCCTTTAACACTATCATCGTAAAAATGGCAGAAAACAGGGAAGAAGATGTAAGACTCGGAGCCAACAGGTACAGAGAAACACAGCCCATAGGCACATCTGCTCAAACGGACAAAGACTACGTAGAGCCGCCGCCGGCGCCGTTGTTCGAGCCCGGCGAACTGAAGTCATGGTCTTTCTACAGAGCTGGCATTGCCGAGTTCATGGCCACTTTCCTTTTCCTCTACATCACTATCTTGACTGTGATGGGCGTCAATAGAGCGCCAACAAGTGTGCCTCCGTGGGCATTCAAGGGATTGCCTGGGCCTTTGGTGGTATGATATTTGCCCTGTGTACTGCACCGCTGGAATCTCAGGTTAGTTTTTTTCCTTTCCTTCTTCTTCAGACTTCTCAAGGCTTCGATTGCTGAGTATTGTTATGTCCAAAACATGTTTCAGTAGCTGGTAAAATTCTGAAGGATAAATATCTTGAGCTGTCATGCGATGATTATCGGGTTAATTTGATATTGGGATAAAGGCAGGATTTTTATGATGGGTTCCGATAAAAAGCTCATTTTTTTTTCTGTTTCTTGAAACTATTAATAGGAGGACACATCAACCCAGCGGTGACCTTTGGTCTGTTCTTGGCAAGAAAGCTGTCTCTTACAAGAGCCATCTTCTACATGATTATGCAGTGCCTTGGAGCCATCTGTGGCGCTGGTGTGGTCAAGGGTTTCCAAAAGGGTCCTTACGAAAGGTTGTAGGGGGTGGTGCGAACACTGTTGCTCATGGTTACACCAAGGGCGCTGGCCTTGGTGCTGAGATTATCGGGCACCTTTGTCCTTGTCTACACAGTCTTCTCTGCTACTGATGCCAAGAGAAGTGCTAGAGACTCTCATGTCCCTGTAATTGTCTCGCTCACCTCTTCTTTTCTTTTATCTCATATCTTTCTTTGAAGGCCTAATCATACTATGCATCGTATCTCAGATTCTCGCTCCTCTTCCCATCGGATTTGCGGTTTTCTTAGTACACTTGGCCACCATTCCCATCACTGGCACTGGATAAACCCCGCCCGTAGTTTAGGCGCAGCAATCATTTACAACAGAGGTCATGCCTGGAATGACACAATCGTTTGTAATAATCGAAAACATAACCCCTTCCTATGAATAAATTCTGATCTTTTTCTCGCTCTCATTCAGTGGATTTCTGGGTCGGGCCATTCATCGGAGCTGCTCTAGCAGCAATCTATCATCAGATTGTCATAAGGGCCATTCCTTTCAAGAGAGACAGGGCTTAAGCTTAAGTGGAGGACTTTATGATTGATTCTCGGTTGTTTTTGTCAATCTTTTTCTCGAATGTTTATCCTCCTTATGTTGTATGGACTGCGAACCTAATAATGCTTGTTCTTGGTTGCTCATGCACTGTGCACGCTATCAGTTATCAGTGGAAATTATTACAGTTTCGCTCTCCCTGTCCCAAGGAAGGGACGATAATGGGCTTTAAAATGAACCATTTAATGGACTTTCTCACAACTAATGGGCTAGAAGCCCAATGATATGGCCCATTACTACGTGGAAGGTTTATTTATGGGTATGCAATGCAATAAATGTAACGGGTAATAGTTGGTCGGCCATTAATAGTCGAGCCAATTTCTTTTTCTTGCATTGTTTTAAAGAAAAATTAAATAAAGCTACGGTCAGGAAAAAGCATAGGATGGGATGAGCGAGCCTATAAGATTTCAAGAATCTCAATTTTTGTCACCTTACGTTGTTAGAAAAGGATCCAAAGCTGTGGGATTATTACTAAGCGAGAAAGTAGCCCGACAGCTGTCGTACTTGACACGTGTCCTTTCTTTCCTTCGTAAGCTAATAGCCACCAACTTTCTCGGGCTCGGCGTCGCGCCGAACCGTATAGTGACCATTTTGCCCTCGGCCATAGTTCCGTTGTCGAGGTTAAAATTGGAGTATGAATGTGTACTAAAAGTTGGATCGTGACCGTTGATGTGGTCTGTCCGAGATGAGAGGCAATTTTATTTATGTTTTTTTCTTTAAATTTAATTTTTAATTATTGTACTTCCTTTCTCTGATACGCCATGGAGGGAAAAAAATCCTGACAAACGGATAAGGATGATCCACAGCGGCTTGGCTTGGTGCGAAGCCGAGCCGATGGAACGGGTCACCGATTCAGCCGGTGACAAATGGACAAAGACTTCACTGTGGAGACCGTACTGCTCTACTGCGATTTAGCAGTAGCGGGTTGTGTCTCCCAAATCCCATTACATCACATTTGCAGTTACTCCTATTTAGTGCTATCCCTCTCTCTCTCTCTCTCACACACACACTGCACATAGAGCGAAAAGCTCACCATTCACTTTCTCTGCTTACACAAAGAGGAGGTAATGTAAGTAATGGCTAATGCTAACTTCGTTTGTTGAGTTCGTGAGCGCAAGCGTTCATTGTTGAGTTTTTTATGCGTTTTTTCTTTTTCGAATATTGATTTATCTGCTCGTGATTTGTTAGAATCCATGCCTGCGTGTGCTTAAATGGTGAGGAGAAAGAGGGTAGAGAGATGTCCTATTTCTGCTAGTTTGTGTATTGATTTGTTTTGCTTGGTTCATTTAATGTGATCAGATTGAGCCCGTGACGGGGAGAGATTGAGTGCATCATATTTAAATTCACACAAACAATACATGTCATACACATTAAGATGCAAAATCTGTAGAACGAAGGCTCATTTTCTGTAATTTTTTTTATGGCTGATGTGCATGTATGTATTAGAATTTTTCCCGGTAATGAACTGCTCTGTGAAGTACTCGATAGAATTTCCTTGTCAGGTGGTTGTTGCAGAGGCTGAAGTTTCTTGGTGCATCTTTTAGTAATGGCAGTAAATGCTAAACCCTCGTCTGAAGATTAGTACTACTACTCGAGAATCCGAGCTTTCACAGCATTTACTTATTGGTGAGGATGAAATTTTAAAGTGTAATTGAACTCCAATAGAAGCTTGGGATCATTCGAACACTTTCGATAGGTATTTTCTGGGTTCAGTGATCGAAGTTAAGCTGCGAACGTCATTGCAATTCGACCGAAGATGTTGGAAACTGAATATATCCATTCGCGAGTTTTATCTCCTTTTCGAGAGGAGAGCTGCGACGAGGAGCTTGCCATTCTTCCGAGGCACACGAAGGTTATCGTCACTGGTAATAATCGGACAAAGAGCGTTCTTGTCGGCTTGCAAGGAGTCGTCAAGAAAGCCGTTGGCCTAGGTGGCTGGCATTGGCTGGTAAAAAACAATCGTCTCAATAAATCTCATTACATCGTTAATTAGTGCATCATGAAGATTTAGTTAATAAATACTTTCGAGGCAGGTTTTGAAAAATGGTGTAGAAGTAAAACTCCAAAGGAACGCCCTGAGCGTCCTCGAGCCTCCGACTGGTAATGAAGAAGACAACGATGAGTATGACTTTGACGACTCCACTAGTGGCTCTGATGTCGGCGAGAAAGACCAGTATCGATTCTGTAAGTATATCAATGATGTTCTTATTATTACATCCTTAACTTGAAATGCGCGTGCAATGATTCATTATTCCTTCTCTTTATCTTTGGAAATAAAAAAAAAATGAAAAAGCTTCGAGCTTTCAGTTTGGCAAGATAAGCAGCAAGCCGCCACGTGTTCGACATAATAGCAGGCCTTGGTCTCCTTCCGCAAAGTCGGCGAATCGCAACGAAGAACATCCCAAATGTCAATCGGTAAATTTCCTTAATGAGTGTAAATGCATTGCAAGAGAGAGTAATAAAGGGTTTAAACTTATTTTGCAGAGAGTTAACTTGTCGAAGCTCGGAGCAAATCTTTATGGAGATATTGGCGAAACTACCGACTTGTGAGTGTACATTTTTTTACTACACTTTGATAATCTTACGAATTTTTGAGTTGATAATATGTTTATGTTAGGACTATATCGGTCCTAACCCGACGAAGAACAACTAGTCGGCACAGTCCAGCAGCATTTCTCATCGCAGGTAATGTGATCATCGATTGCTCGTCGTATTTCGCTTCTTTTTTCCCATATTTCGTTCAATGTGCAGAAATTGGATGAAGTTCAAGTGATCACTGAATTTATTGAGTCGGCAAAACGCCGTGTTTAGATTTCGACCGAAGAAGCTGATATATGGCTGGTTTTGGACCATTGTATATGTATATATGTATCGTGTGCATGGGAATATATATATTAGAACCCCCTAACTAACTTAACTATTGATTTAGGTAATGTAAGACAAGAAAAACTAGCCTTCAACTGAGAATATTCTGATTTTATATTCAACTTCAACCTTAGTATAAACACACACATCTGTGTGTTGTGTTGTGGGTGATGGAGATGTGTTATTACATACATAAATAACCATGACCTACCAAGGTATATGTCATAATTGCCCACCTACTAGGAAGTTATGGCATTTATTGAGCTTCGTTCCACGTGTCAATAAAATAATGGGGCTCCTTTTTCACAAAAAAAAATGTGTATAATGTAGGGTCACCATCTCTTTACGTAAAATTGGAGCAACAATCTAGATTGGCCCTACAAAGATTTGTAAAATGAATTTATTATGGTGGCAGATTAGATTTGGCTACACTACAAGTGACCTAATTTCTGCATTTATTTGTATCTTTTTATTATTTTGATATGATATTTTCAAATTTCATCGTCCTTTGTTTTGTTTCCTTTCGAGGTCTGTCTGCATCAATACCTTCTTTTGAAGTTTTGATTAGTGAAATGGCTCACAGCTATTGATGGCAAAGATGGGGAAAACGATGACGAAAACGATTTATGGGCTTGGCCCAATTTTAAACAATGAGTCCAAGCCCAAATAGTGCTTTTGTGCTTTTAAATAGCCCATCCATTTATTACTAATTTTGTGAAGAAAATAAATTCAAGTTCATTATCAAAAAGAAATTGACAAGAAAGATTCGATGAATATTTGAATAGTGCTTGTTGAGAAATACAAATTAACTACTTACACATCAAGGCTAATCATTGCAGGCGGCAGACAAAATTTGGATTTATTTTAAGATCTTTTTGGTGGTTACATATAGATTTAGGTGTGAATTGATTCTCCACACGTATGAAGAATACTTCAATGTTACTAAGTGGAAGATTTGAGTGTTTGATGCTTTTTTCTGCAACGGCTTTGATACTTGGATATAGATAGTAATGGGCGTGTATGGATAAAATTGTTATCTGTGTTAGAAGGATTTGGGTATAAGTCCTATATATGCATACCCACTTTAAGATGGTTATGTGGTGTGTATCACTGATCGATCCACTCCTCAATCCATAAACGCAATTTATATCAATACACAAATAATTAATAATATACTTTTATCAAACATGTTAAAATATAATATCAACAAAATACTTGTATAGCCATACACAAATAACTTATACCCATGTAATCCAGAAAAAGTGAAATCAAACATGGATACCCATGTAAGTGTTGTACTTATAATTCCTTATCAGTGTTTTAAGTAGATTTTTTCCTATTATTTTTTTTAATTCTTTTTACAGTATGAGTAGCACTGCATATATTTACGACTCATATCATTAACAAATCGAAATAGAATGTAACAACTTTACTTTTTTGTAGTTTAATGATATGTTTAGTAAATTCTATATGTTATCTAATATGATCAATGGATGAATCTGGTTTTGTAATTGGTAATTACACAATACGGAGATAAGATGCACATCAATATGTTAGTGGAGACAAGAATAATTATATTATAAAAAATTATTTGCAGCAAAGTAGGAGTAAGTGGACAAATCAAATGTATGTGCTTGTTTATGTAATATTTACATGCATATATCAAACATAATTGTGATGATCATTACGAAAATAAGCATTAACTCCTGTCGGCTAGGATAAAAAATTTACTATGCAATATAGAATAATTAAAATAAGAAGCCATTGGACTACTTTTTCCTTTTTAAACTTCCTCAAATAAGCCACCGAAAATTAATTTTTTATTCTCCTTAGTATCCATCTCTAAATAATCGTCTTGTGCAATGCCACGACATTATTGGTAGTAAAATATTTTGTCCATAAGCTACCACATTGGTGTGGTCAAAAGTGATCATAACTTGGAAGAATCGATGAATTGAATAACAATTCTTTCGCATTGTGTTCTTCCATTAACTTATATAGGTTCCTATGGTCTAAGCCCTATTTATTTCTCCTCATAACCATACTCTGAATCGTTATATTGAGGATGAATATAGAATGGTATTATTTCATCTTCTTAACTTAGTTGTAAAGATGCGCTTTGTTTCTATAGTGGCTTTTATTTCCTCATTAAATATATATCTTTTCTGTTAGGTGTCAATTGCATGGTAGAATAAATATATTATATATTAAAATGGTCAAATGAAAGAATTAAGTCAAGAACAAGCGCTTCCTTTGTTTCATATATTATTGAATGGTACATATTACTTTATATAAAATAATAGAAAGTGTCTCAAGAAGAATAACGATCGAAAATTCATTGCTAAAGGAATTTGGAGGTGCTTGTTTTGAAAGGGTTACCTTTTTTGTTGTTTCATGGATTTTGTTTGTAGGATACTTTCTTGTCTACACGAATGATGAATAAGCATCTTCGTATAAATACGAATTTATACATATTTTCCATTTATGAGTTAAATGAATGAATATATTAATAAATTAGGGAATGCGAATCATCTAGGCGTTGATTGATATTATGGCACTTTTGAGTGAAGGTTGCATTTTAAAGTGCGTACTGGACTTCGTCATAGTCTCTTTTTGTATATTGTCAATACTTATTTGTCCAATTGCATCAGATTATTTGCTTAAGGTTTAACTAAATCTAAGCAAATGTTGCAACTATGACCTAATACAGCTTTATAGGTGGGTTCAGGCATAATTGAGTATAGGGATCTAGGCTTTGTAGCTTACAAGATTCGGCAGCATTTGTTAAAAAAATCCTTAAAGTAAAATATAAACGAAGTACGGAAAGGAACGATAATCAAGTTGATCAATGTTATTTATTTTCATGAAGTATTGATATTCTAGAGCTCAATGCATGTCATGAGATGATACAAAGTGAAATAACTCTTAACACACTCTTGAGATCGCTTGAATGATTACTTAATCACAAACTTACAGAAAACCCTAATTCACTCGAAGAAAGAAAAAAGAAACAATAACTGGCCTCTCACATCACATGGAAAGATATTTTTTCTTACATTCTTCTAAAACGTAACATTGGTAACTTAATATCTAAAATCATCGTACTGAGTCGTCGAACTCGAACCATAGTCGTTTTCGTAGAGCAACGTTCCTCTCTGTACTGCTATGCCGCCGCCCACCATCTCTTCGTATTCTTCGTTAAATCCATCGATCTGCTGCTATCAAGCAAGCAGCACACATGTCAAAAGGATTTTCTCTTATTTTTCTTGGCATAGAAAAAAGGTCGTCATCATGCAATCCATCATTAAAATATTATTAACAGAAGCAGAAAAGAATTTTAATAATTACCCAAAGGTCATTGTCGTCATCTTCATATCTCTGAGATGACGATGATGATGCTTTAGGAATAATCATATCGACGGCGACAGACTCGTCGTTTCTTGCAAATCTGCCACGTATCCTTGGCCTGTTGTCCGCTAATGTCTTTCTACATGCATACTATTGTATATATTCTCAAATTAAAACGAGAAATAAACAAAACAAATACAGTTCAAAATTATAATTAGTTTGTTTAGTTGTTACTTACTACAACAACACACCAACCTTGATCGTCTTGTTGAAGTTTCTCTGCGTCCTCTTTGCTCTGTACCTATCAATCCTCTCTTTTCTCTCTTCTGCACTGTAACGCAAGGCTTTCTCTGTAGACAATGGACTTGAGGAAGATGAAGATGGATTCATCAACCTTGTTTGCATGCTCACCTTCATCTTCTGACATCATTATAGGCAATTTTTTTTATTTTTTTACCAAGAACCAGCAGAAATCCGTACATGAATTCTTGAAAATCAAATAAATAAATATAATTCTTACCTGTAAGTCCCCTGTGCTGCAAACTCTTCTCATCTGACCATGTTCGTATGATGATGATGAACTCATCAAGACTTTATTTTTCGACTCGAAAACGCTGTCAAACTGAGGCTGATAGGCGAAGTTCAAGGGCTTGTTTTCGAAAGAGTTGCTGCTGGGGCTCCTCTGCATGAATCTCAGTGCAGTTTCGTGCGCCCCATCATAGCTCCGAGGCCAAATACTGTTATTACAGTCAGTATTATTATTATTATTATTACTGCTGTAATAATCTTCGTCGAGGCCATCGAAGTGGAGTTGGAGTTGCTGAGAAAGCTCTGTTTTAACAGAAACAGAGCTCTCTCTGTTACTTTCTAACTGGGAAATCGTCAAATGCTCGAGATGAACGATTTGATGATCCGCTGAGGGGTTTTTGACGTTCTCTGGATCAAACCGTTGCTGTTTTCTTGAACTTCTTCTTGTAAGACGACGTCATCAATGGAGGTTGAATCGATGAATGCGGCGAATGGGTCGGAGAAGAAAGTGTTGTCGAAGACGAAGAGATCATAAGAAGATGATGACATTAGAGAAAGATTCTGAACTTAGACGACTAGTTATCTTATGATAGCAACTTACTACTAAGATGGATGGAGATTGAATGTGAGAGAATGAGACAGTGATTGTTTTTTTTTTAGTTATAATTATTGAATTACATGCCAGAAGGAAGCAGACAAGAAAATAGCAAGTTAAACTGCCAGTCCACTTCTGCTATAAAAAGACAAGATCGTTACGATTCAAGTCCCTGAATTATATTGTTATTCGGATAGACCATCAGTTTCTAAGGAAATTATGATTGTGCGACCACTATTTTTCTAATCCGACGCTTAAAAATAAAGAGGGCCTAGAGCATCTCCAATGGGTACTTAAGTTTTGTGTAAAGAGAAAAATAGAATACATTTTTACTCCAATGAGACTTAATAATTAACACAAATCAGTGGCGGAGGCAAAGAAAGTCTTTGCAGTGGGTCCAATTACCCATTTTTTTAGAAAATTTCATTTGGATCCCATACCCTCTATTTTAGAGTAATTCACTGAGGTCCTTGTAGTGTATTTTTTCTTCAATTTCAACCTCTAACAATAAAAAATTACCTTATATATAATAAAAAAATTAATTCCAGTGGGGTTCAGTGACCCCACTGGTTCTCACGTGGCGCCACTGACACAATTGTGTTGATGAGCAGAGAAATTCTAGATCTAGAGTACACACAATTTTCAACACAAAACTAGAGTTATAGTTTTTATTTATTTATATTTTAACTAACAAAATACTCTCTATCCCAAAGGGTTATGGACATTTGGGGTACGACACTATTTTTAAGAAACTGAATAATATAGTACAATTAAAAGATAAAAAATATATTATTTGACACGTTTTTTAAGAGTGTTTAGTTTTATTATACTCCCTTCGTCCGTGATTTTTATCACATTTGTTGGTCGGCACGGATATTAAGGTTCTATTATTATAATAATATAGTAAAATGAAAAGGTAATAAAGTGTATATTTTGACACGTCTTTTAAGAATATTAATATTATTATATTGATTGTTTGTGATAGTTTTTTTGCTAAATAAGGAAATGTGATAAAACTAGTGGGACGCCCGAAATGGTAAAATGTGATAAAGTTAGTGGGACGGAGGGAGTATTGATTATTTGTAGTAATTTTTTGATAAAAGGAAATGTACAAAAGAGAACGGGACGTCCGATATAGTAAATGATAAAATGTTTAGGACGGAGGGAGTATATTTTAGTTATATTTAAATAGTTGATATTTTATAATAATAAAAGTAAATATTAATTTTTGTTTATTTATTGATATTTTCTTTTTATTTAATAAAATTATAATAAAATAATATGTTATTCTAACATTTATTTAATTTTAAATATTATTAGCTATAATATAGACATTATAATGTAAAATTTAATAAGTCAATTGTGATATTAACAAATATGAATTTGATTTGTGTAAAAATAGAGGTTAATTGGTTGGAGTAAAAATTAGTGTAGAAAATAAAGTTTATAGGTTGAAATAAAAACACGGTAGCAACTGCGTTAATGTGTAAATATGGCATTATTTTTATGTCGTTAGAGATGCTCTTAGGCCATAATCTCGAGATCAAATGAAACAAAATTTGTAAAATTATCAGAAATTAATGGTCAAAAGCCTAGAACATGAGAATAGTCAACACGCTTATCTTCCGGGAAACGACGCTCCTCATTCATTTCTATTAGCTGTAGCGTAGCTCAAAGTGTTTTTTCTTCATTGTTATTATTGACACTGCCAAGAAGAGAGAAAGGCTTCACACTCGCTTTTTATTCATCGGAACGCTTTTAGATCTTCTTCTGGGAAATATCTTTCGTCTTGGATTGGGAAGAGTTTCGAAGATGGCGCAGCAGAATTTGGAGAAAATGCAGCTTCGGCAGAATTATCGTAACTTGTGGCACACGGATCTTATGAGTACTATCCAGCGCGATCCTCCCTGTACGTTGTCGAAATTTGTGTTTATCCGTATGATTATACTTGTGTTAGGGGCTTTATTTGATTCGTTGTTGTGTTTTGTGCAGATTGTTGCTTGGCGTTGTGGTGGTGAGTTCACGATAATTTTGTTTCTTTTTCTCGATGATTTATGTGTATGTTGTTTGGATCTGATTATGCTGGTGGATTCAAGGAATATGTTGGCAGCTCTGTTTGAGGGTTTCTTTGTATATAGAAGTAGGTTTTTCAATGTTGGAACTGGAAGTTTGCGTTCACTTTGGATGGACTCAGGTTATTCCTTTCTACTCTACGAACTTGTTGCTTGCTTGTTTTTATTGGTGTGCATTGACGCGTTGAAGTGAAAAGAACATCAGTTGTTTTCACTTGTAATGCCCATTTCAATTATCATTTGTATGCCCGTTTGTCATATAGTTTCATCGAGATTGTGATACTCTTTAACACCTTGAAACTTCGAATTGCAGCGGTCCATGTGTGTCATATATGCTCCGAAAAAGAGCACTTTACAATGACATGTCAAGGTAATAACAATAACATCAAAATCTGTTTTGTATGTTGGTACGTGTTTGGATAATAACACTTACTGGTGCGAATAATGACAGATATACATGCTGTGCGGGGTATATGCCTTGCAGTGGTCGGTGTGGTGAAAGTCGCTGCCCTGAATTTTGCCTTGCCACTGAGGTAGCATAGAAGTGAACTCTGTATATAATTTTGGAATTTTTATATCATGTCTTATGATACTTGATGGTAACTTGCTAAGAAGCACGTGCACTTAAGAACCATAGCTGATTTTTGGATGTTGTGATTGCAATTTCAGGTTTTTCTGTGCTTTGGTAATTCAGTAGCCTCAACGAGGTTTCTGTTGCAAGACGAGTTCAACATCCAGACAACACAATGTGACAATTGCATCATCGTAACTCTCTCTCTGTCTCTCTCATTCATGCACACACTCTCACACGCTATAGTGTAGGTGATTATTCTTAAGCGGCCAATCTGTTTTGTATTAACTCACTTCTTTTCCAGGGTTTCATGTTTCTGCCTGAGCCAACTTGCTTGCATTTTCTCAATCGTCGCCATGATTGTTGGAAGCGACGAAATTTCCGAGGCTTCGCAGATTCTCAACCTCTTGTCTGATATGGTCTATTGCTCGTAAGCTTAATCTACTTGACGATCTCTCTAAAATCGTTTAGTTTAATATCTCACTAAACCAATATGCACTTCTCCACACTGCAGGGTTTGTGCTTGTATGCAGGTGAGTATTTTTTACATTGTTTAGTTATAGTACATAACAATTACTCTTACGAAAACTGTTATCAGACAATATTACCGATTGTACCTAACTCTTTTGGACTACTTATACGATGTTCATGAAATCTTCAGACACAGCACAAGGTTGAAATGGACAAAAGAGACGGTAAATTTGGACCACCACAGCCCATGGCCGTCCCAGCTGCCCAGCAAATGTCACGCCTCGATCAGCCATATCCTCCTAATGTAGGGTACGCTGCTCCACCTTATGGGCAACCCGCTTATCCTTCTCACGCGGGCGGGTTTCCGCCGCCCGCGGGTTACCCACCGTCCGGCTATCCCAAGTGATCGAATTTTCTTCTTGTGCATGCATGTTATGAGTTTGGAAATTGCTCTTCACCTTTTCTGTTTGGACCATACCGTGGTTATGCTGTACTTTACTTAAATCACACTCATTTTGTCTGAGATTTTTTGTGTATATGTGGTTTGCCGAGATGAGCCTAAGCAACTCCGTATGATCTCTGTTTCAAACATTGATCAAGTGTTATTATGTCCTCTCTATTTCTGTTAAATAAGTTTTGCATGGATTTTGCCATATGAAATTATATATGTAATCATTGACGAACTGCAATGTCTTCTAGAGCTGTTTATCTCAATTTAACTCCAATAAGTTTTAGAGCTGTCATAGACCAGAAATTCAACAGCACCTACCCCAGCTGGGATATCTTTGAATTTTATAAATTTGATTTACAAGCTTCGTAATGAAAGATAGTACAATTAAGAAAAATAACTATTGATGATGAAGATTTGGATTCTTCTTGTCCTGGCACTGACGCTTATATAATTATAATGGCAATTTAAGCAAGACGGCCATGATTGTTTGTATTGTAATAAGTATCGGAAGAAAAAATAATCGAAAAGCAACTGCAAGAGAAAAGAAAACGGATTTACAACCACTAACTTCGACCAAGTGGCCAACCACAAAATTCGAATTTTGTAACTTACGGCTGCTCAATACTTATAGCAATGGAGAGGAAGCTTCGTCGTAGAATCACATAACAAGCAAAATCAAACATAAACTTCATATGCTGTCAGTTATGGACTAAAAAAGCACACATTTTTGGAATGATGTCTATATATATCTTCAATTGCTGCTCAAGTTCGGAAAAATATTTATTATATAGTTTATATTTCAGTTGAGTAATAGACACTTCAACTGAATTTTCCACCCAAAATGTTTTCTAGTAAGCATATAAGTCATATGTGTCCAGTTCAGCTCACAATCGAGAGGCGTTTCACAAGTTACAATTTAGTATTTAATTTATTACAATAGGTATGATTGAATTGATACTTCGAAATTTTGATTGAACACGTGATGGTTACTATCCTGGTCGTCTTTTCCACGACGAATGTAACAATTAATAGCACATACATAAGTTCATTCGTGAAAATGAATGAGACATGAACCGAAATGTTTTTGCTTCAATTCGTGAAAGTAAGATAACATTAAAAATTAAGGCGTGGTGATACAATAACATTAATCCATTTATGGTTCCATTATAAGGATTAATATTTTTCAACAATGCTTAGTGATGCACGTTTAGGAACTGGACGACAAGATCCGTTTAAACTGCAGAGCCACAAAAAACGTGTCCCAAATTCCCAACATGTTATAATATCACTTCATAATCGTTTCGGATTAGTGCAGTGGGAGTCTCCATTATGCTTTTATTTTGGAAAAGAAATACCCCACGAAGTTTACCAGTCTTCACGATACATGCAACAATAACTTGTATCTATATATTACAAGTTCCCAACGGAAACTATAACCGGAAATAACGGTACTTTTGTCTACTTTTAACCCCCCACAGAAACCGAAAATTGCAGATTTCGACCCCTAATACTCAGGCGCACTAATTTCAGCACCCACCACAGCTTATCTTCCTCGACGCTCTCCTCCTCCAAATACTGAGGCGGCACGAAAGATGCTCTACAAAGGGACACGTGTTCTGATCAAGATCGATCCAACGGTCCACGCACGCCGCGTGGAATAAGTGCCGGCAGTTCACCAGCCGTCGGATCTCGTCTTCTTCCTTAAACTCGCGGAGGCACACTGCGCAGCTCTCGGCGGGGAGCCACGTGTCCACAACCTCGCCGTACTTGAGAACTGGAAGTAGCTCTCTGATCATCGCCGCCGCGGGCGAGCACGGCGCGTGCTGGTGACGGCGCGTCGCTGGTTCGGGTTCGATGCTGAGAAAATCAGCCAGGCCGGTTAAGGAGGCGGCGGCGCGAGCTAGGCGGCGGATCACGTCCCAGGATTGTTAGGAGGAAGACGACGGCCTTAGGGAGGTATAATTCGCCGTAAGCCGCCGAAAACCCATCGTGGAGAATCGACGGAGGAGGTTGCGGAGTGTGCGTTGAGATGATGAGAGGTATTGTGGTGGTGGTGGTGGTGGTGAGTTTATATAGATGGTGGGGATCTCAAATGACGATAGTGGCCTTAATTATCTATACTATATACGGCGGCGTTTTACATTTGTTCTAATGGACAAATAATTTATGGGCTAACGCCCACTTCGAATCTTAACGGGCTAACGGGCCAACATTCCTCTGAAATAGTATTGCTTAAGAAGGCCGTAATAGGAAATTGGCACATTATAGTGTATAATGTATTTAATCATATACCATGTGCTTATTCCTAGGCTTGTCAACGGGGCGGATTCGGGCGGGGATCTAATCCCTGTTCCCGTCCCCGTGAGGCAAACAGGGACAAAATCGTTCCCGTCCCCGCGGGGATCCCCGCCCCACGGGGATTCCCGCCCCGTCACTATTTACAAAACAAATTCAATTTTTATCATTTTAATATTATTTAAAATGTATTTTAATATTATTTATATTATTTAAACTACATTTTAATATTACTTTTACTATATTTTAATCATATTTATATTATTTTACTATTTCCAAAGTATATTTTAATATTGTTTATAATAATATAATATATATTTATTATTATTATTATCGGGGACGGGGCGGGGATATCCGCGAGGAAAATGTTCCTGGTTCCCGCCCCGCAGGGGTAGAATACCGGGGATTCTCCGTCCTATTCGGGGCGGATCCCTGCGGGACGGGGAATCCCCGCCCCGTTGACAAGCCTACTTATTCCTTACATGAAACCGGTACTTTTCTTTCAATTTTAAGCTTGTTAATTTTAGAGTAATCGTATGTATGTATAATATATATATATGTATATATATATATGTATATATCATGGCTTGTCTCAATGGGGTTCTTGAAGGAAGCCACTTTAATAATGCAAGACAGGCAGATATATACAGATCTGCGTTCCAAATTTAGTCCGTTCACACTTTCTCATTTAATCAAACAAATTTAGAAATCATTGGAATTGATTATTACAGAGTCAATGCTGATAGAGAATCACTCCACTCCCCCCACCTTTATTACGGAAATTAAATATAATAGCTGTACATGTACATATATACATACATAGGCTCGATCGATACCTATATATTTTTTCGATTGACGATGGTTATAATTATTATTATTATTATAGGAATATAGGGGGTCCGTTCTTGAAATACATTAGGACCACTCTAAAATCAAATCTTGTAATGGCATTGAAGTACTGCTTAAACAGAAGATAAGCTTATATATCTGATCCTTGCCAGTTTCATCTCTTAAAAAAGATTTTTACATATTTTTGTATGTAATAAATTGTTTGACGATTTTAGATGTATTTTGTGTTGTTCCTACTTATTCTGGGATGGCTAATTAACCTGAAAAGGATATGTACAGTTCATTGGGCATTTCACTTTTCTGCTCGCTCTTTTTTATCGTTAGAATCTCCCAAGATATGCATCGTTTAATATTATCATCATCGTTTAATATTATCATCATCGTCATCATTATTATATAATTAATATTATTATTGGTACATAAGGGTAGTTAACATGCTCGCCAGTTAAGCGCTTTGTTTTCCTCTTACAATAATTATCGCGAATCAGAAAGTTCCAAAAATATACTTTTGCTGACGTAAGCATATTTAGTTTGATCAATTCGAAATCGGGCCCCCTAGATGTTTAAAATAGATTTCAGACCCTGTCCCAAAAAAAATTAAGATTAAAGGACCCATTTTGTTTGGTGTAAAAAGTGGTTAAAGATATTGAATTGGTATAGAATATCGTTTTGTGCTACCACTTTCAATACTGTATGTCGAACAATGAAGTGGTACTGCAGAAATGAACTGGTATCAATGATCGTAAACTGGTACCGGATGATCATTTTGTATTACAAAATTTCAACATATTGGTATGTAAGGCAATGAAGTGGTATGCAGAAAGAATTTAAAACCAAATTTTTTTGCTAGGAGGTCGTAAATGATACTTATAGAGGGGGGCTGAAATGAAAAGTCCCCTTTATATTTTTGCATTATTGCGGTGAATAAAAGGGACAATTCGGTTCAGGCCCCAAGATAAGTTTCATTTAGTTTCAGGCCCTGTCAGAAAAGTTTTAGTTTTAACGGACCCATACACTTAAGTGTTTCAGAACCACTTTATATGGACCCAAGTACAACTTCAATGGACCTGCAGTACCACGTCATGGTTTTGCAGTACCAATTCATCGTTGTGCAGTACCACTTCATCGTTATGTAATAACACAAACGATAGTCCTTACGTCAATTTTAGGTCCTTATCTTTAAATTTTACAAAATTGGTTCTTAACCCTGAAAATTTTTCTGACGGGGCCTGAACCCTAACTTAAAAAAATAATTTGATGCCTGAAGTTTAATTATACCAAAAAAAAAGGCTTTTTTGGCTTGAATGAGCGGACCACACTCTACGCACGGTTATGATAAAGTCGTTATACAATACAAATAAAGCCACGTGACTCGTGCGTGATCCGTCTCAATATCTTGTTTGTGCGACCTTCTTTTTGTATTGGTATTTCTTTATAGAACTTACAATTTACATTTAGGTAGATGATCAAACGGAAAGATTTATATATTAAATGTAAACACGAACATTTAGCATTATTAAATCAATCAATCAATCAATCAATTCCGAAGCTTAAAGTGCATGTCTATGATCGAGGGCAAGACAATATTGTTTGATGCAGAGAAATTCATAAAATCAAAGTCGTTATGGTCCCATGTAAAAAGAAATAAAAGGTTGGTTTTAATTAGAATTAGTTGGAAACTAAGGACCACCACATCTCTTGCCCTCCACAGGGTCTAATCTTGGGAAAATTGTGAACAACACCGAAATTAGCATCTAATTCCCTTAAAATTCAAATATTATATATATGTATATATTGAATGTGACAGCCCCACCAAAACAAAACATAGTAAAATATGAACTCTCTGAAAAAGCCTGTCAAGACTTGAGTTTTGCCTTCAGTTTTGGGGATTCTCACAAGACACATAATAATATACATATAGGAGTAATATTTTGTGTTTCATTGATAAGGTAAAAACGAATACACAGCCACACAGGTAATAAAACGTACAGCATGTATGACTGACGGCTTGGTCTTGCACAGGGCATATATAGGTCCTATGATCTTAATTAATGATTAATGTAATATCTAATGCTACGTGTGGGCCTACATTTGTTTAATCATTCAGCAATAAAGTATCTTAAAAATCCCTTGGATTGTTCTAATCTATATTTTAATGGTGTGATTATTGAGATATAAATATGTATGATATCTAGGAAATCTACTTTGTACGCATCTGATCTGACCTGACCCACTTTTTTATTTTATATTTTTCTCCTACGCAAGAGACGATTGGCGAACATATAAACACATATATATCATTTTTATAGTCGGTAATGAATATGTAATTAAGGTCATATGATCAAAGCCATTAATGACCTTCGAGAGAGATAGTGTGTGTTTGTGTGTTTCTTTCTTAGGTTTATTAAGACCGTGAACTTTTCATGTTCGGTTATTAAAAGAGTACACTTCATGAGATTGAAGAACTAAGTAAAGGTCGTCCTAGTTGCTTCTCTTAGTTCTTCACCTACCAACTCTCTCTCTCTCTCTCTCTCTCTCTCTCTCTCTCTCTCTCCAACCATAAAGTATACTTCTTTAACATATAAAGATTCAATCTTTGAAAGCTCAATATTATAGGCAAACACAAGTAATGATATGGTCTTCCTTCTTTGACTCTTGAGCTTTGATTGAGGGGCTAATCTGCTATAGTTCACAGTGGTAGAGACTCTCAAAGAACTAATGAGTTTTTATAAAAAGAGAAGACATAAAGGCATATGCATACATGTCTAATTCTCGTATGGATGGTGAAGAAAAACAAGAAGATCGCCACATATCAACTGCAGCTTACAATTACTTCTCAGATGTTATTGTTTCTTCAAGTGTAAACCACGACAGTAATCATCTCTTGCAAGGCTTCGAGCCAACGCCAGAGATCTACAGCAACCTCGCTTCAGCCGTGGAGATGATAGCAGGGTTTCCACCGTCGTCTTCATCAAAGTCAGCCATGAACGATCCCACGTCATCGACCTATCAAGATCATCAGTTGTATGATCCCACCTTATCAGCCATGGCGGTGTTTTCTTGGAACAGTGATAGTAACAATAACACTAACAACAACCATTCGTCTATGGTTTTGGATGGCGTGTTCCCTTGCGAAGAGAGGCCAAGTCAAGGTCTATCGCTTTCACTGAGCTCGTCTAACCCTTCGAGCTTAGTTCTCCAATCTTTCGAGCTAAAGGCACAAACGATGGCTTGAGATTTGGGCCATCGAGTTCTACTAGCAGGCCGCCTGCTGTTAATAGTACAGCTCAGAATCATCATCAACCGTCGTCTGAGTTTTTGCAAGTGCAGTTTCTGATTAGGAACTCGCAGTAT
The DNA here is from genome assembly GCA_027422505.1 of Craterostigma plantagineum. Taxonomy (NCBI): domain Eukaryota; kingdom Viridiplantae; phylum Streptophyta; class Magnoliopsida; order Lamiales; family Linderniaceae; genus Craterostigma; species Craterostigma plantagineum. The sequence continues at coordinate 60,777 of JAPQWV010001475.1, read as the reverse complement.
TTGGGCCCAGTTCAAGAGCTTTTGAACGAGTTCTGTAGCCTTGGAGGAACTGATAAGCAAACTGATGTTAAAACGAAGGCTCAGAAGAAAAGTGAATGGCCGGGGGAAGATGAAAGTTCTGGTGATTATAAAAGGGACTCACTTTGCTCATCAATTGACCTTATGGAACTGCAGAGAAGAAAAATCAAGCTTTTCCAAATGTTAGAAGAGGTATATATACATATATCGTGTTATTTTGTCTTGAAATAAACGTCTTCTTGTTCAAAATTCTGCTAGGCTTTGCACATACTCAGTCAGACTCATTTTGATGAAACTTTTTGGGTAGTTACTTGAGATATTACTGAGAATAGGGACTATGTTAGTTCTTGGATGTATTTAAACCTTAGCTAACTCAGCGACTGAGGAGTCACTCTGCCATTAATGTCCACACTACAAGGCAACCTTTAGGATGGGAGGGAGAGTTCCATTAATTTCAAGAACCTTCCTTTTTTTTTCATTTCTGGGCTTAAACTTTATTATCAAACCTTTTCACTGTTCCATTACAAGTAACTGCATATGATACCAAGAAACGATTATTTGTTCATGTCATTTTTTGTTTCTTTTGGGGTTTTAGCTGGATAGAAGGTACAAGCACTATTGCGACCAAATGAAGGCTGTGGTGTCATCTTTCGAAGCAGTTGCTGGAAGGGATCAGCAGAAATTTACTCAGCTTTGGCTTCAAAGCCATGTCGAGGCACTTTCGATGCTTAAGAGATGGGATCGTAAGCCAAATCAAGGCCACAAAAAAGGCAATGGGAGACAAAGATAGCTCCTCGCCGGGCACTGTAAGAGGCGAAACCCCAAGACTGAGAGTTCTTGATCAAACGCTAAGGCAACAAAAGGCTATTCAACAGATGAATATGATGGAAGCTCATCCGTGGAGGCCACAGAGGGGTTTGCCTGAGAAATCAGTTTCGATTCTTCGAGCTTGGCTATTCGAGCACTTCTTACACCCGTACGTAAATATTCTAACTTTACGCTAGCCTTATTGCTTATACTCTACATAATGAAGAAAACGAAGCATTGTTTATTCCCTCTTTTTGTTCTTCCTTCCTATAACGTACTAGGAGTCGATTTCTTGCATTTTCTTGTCTCAGTCATTAGTTTTGATTACATGACTAACGTGTTAATTTTTTGTTTTTGTTTTCTACACTGTGTCCAGTAGATTGATTTCGTTAATAGTTATAATATATGTCATGTGTGGATCTTATGGATGCAATATTTTCTTGCTTCGTCTTGTTTTTCTCTATTAGTTTTTGTTTGTTTTTTCTTTGTATTTTGTGTGAATTCGATTCTTTCTTGCAACCTCCGACGATGGAAGGACCCCGTCTCTATCACTATATGTATTTCGTCATGTTTTTTATTATAATCTTGTACTATATAATACTATCGTATTTTAATAATGTAATGATATATTTTGTTGTCTTTGCTTCTTCGTCATGGCAGGTATCCAAGTGATGTAGATAAACACATATTAGCCCGCCAAACAGGTCTCTCGAGAAGCCAGGCATCTCCCTTTCTTCCTTTGAAGTTATTTTATTACATTTTATACTATCAACTAGAAAAGATTTAAACAATTGTGAAGAACAATAATGGCGTCATATATTCTTGTCACGTACGATAATTGCATGAGCTTTCATTTTCCTGCTCATTTTCCAGGTATCTAATTGGTTCATCAACGCTAGAGTTAGACTATGGAAGCCAATGGTTGAAGAAATGTACTTAAAGAACTCAAGGAACAAGAAAGCGATGGCCCTATCATTGGATCATCGTCTTCTAACAACAACCTCGACTACTCAGAAAACCAGCAATCTCCGAGGATCGAAGATCGAAAACCCACCAGCATCATCAACTACAACAATCAAGACAAAAACAAGAAGATATTTGACGAGAGGATCCTTGATCACCATCGTCATCAAAGCCATGATGATGAAGAACCCTATATCAGTTTCGCTAGAGTAGGAGATCATCATCACCATCAGAACTCTTACGGTGATCATAACAGTACAATGGAGCTTGACTTCTCCTCCTATGGCGTCGGCGGCGGTGGAAGTTGCGTGTCTTTAACGTTGGGTTTACATCATCAGAATGCTGTGACTGGCGGCGGTGGTCATATGGGAAGCAGCTTAGGGTTTATTTCTTCATCGTCGTCGGCGCATCAAAGCTCACTGTTTTATGACAGTAGTAACAACCCTAGAGAAGATGACCTTAATACACAGCAGCATCAGCAAAGTGCGCATGAGTACTCTCTCTTTGACGGCGGCGATCAAGGGCAGACGGCGGCTGCGTTGCCGTATAGGAATTTGATGGGCGCACAGCTGCTTCGCGACATGGATGGTGGATGATTGTTGATTTATGTTTTTTTTTTTAATTTTTATTTTCTGGAAAAAAAAATCAAGAAAGTGTTGAAACTTCTGTCTTTTGTGTGGTTGGTATAAATTTATTTTAAAAAAAAGAATAGTGGGTTTCTTGTTTTTGTCGGTGAAGTTATGGCTTTTGCCGGAGATTTCAAGAAGAAGGCAAGTAGGGTTTAGCTTGTGATCATGGACTCACGCATGGTCATGAAAAATATGATATATTAATATTATATATAACATGCGGGCATGCAATCGTAGCCATTTAAATGGAACTATTCGATTGTTTATGATTGTGTATGCATACATATATATATATATATATATATATATATATATATGGTATATAGTTTCCACATCAAATAAACGTAAAGCTAACTGATAACTATATTTGTGTTGTGGCTGGCTTGTCTATAATAAAAACCACATTTCTAGGTTTGTTGGGGCATTTATTATCGTTTTCCTTTTTTTTAATGTAAAGACAATTGTGTTAACCTTTAGAAAAATTCCGTTAGACCCTCACCTCAAGGATTAAGACTGATCATCCCAACTTATGATACATCATTATCATTCTTAATTCATTTATGACATAGAACTAAAATTGCTTTCTCTATAGTCACTACATAACATAGGATAGTGCTGCCATTACTTTCTTCAAGCAAAAGGTGCCTTTCCATTATCCTTCTAAACGATAATGATCATATATGCAACTACCCTAATGTTAACTTAACTACCATATATCTGTTTAATTAATGATGAGATCGTCCTCACGTGAACTTTAAACAAATGTGTCCCTTCGCGCTTTTGAATTTTATTAAATTTATTTTGTACATATACACGATATAATTTAATATAAGGAGATCATAAAGTAATATACAAAGTTTAAATCATCATTTTTTTTTCATGTATTATATTTCTCAAATATGTAGCCGGCGTGGCACAGTCCGTTAAGTTCAATGATCGTTCTAATTGGGTTAGAGACTGTGGAATTTGGGCTACACCTCATTGTAAGTGGCCGAATAAATAGAAATCCCTCGCATAATGTAAGATTTGTTCCTGTGCTCCCAAGTGGGGGTAATAAGACACTTTTGATTTAGCCCTACATGGGAAATAAACGGAATGAAATGGTACTAATCATGTATATCTAGTTAGTCATAAATGAAAGATAAGCATTAATTCTAATGGGTGGTCTATTGCGCTATGTTATATGGCCCATTGTTTACCATCATTGGTAGCTAAGTCGCATTTTCCTCCATGGGAGAGGCCACGCAGTTTTTACCATCATGCAATAGTAATACTCACTTCGAAAATGGAAAAGTGTGTGTAAGAATTATTATTTATTAATTTTATAATGCAACGTGAGAAGAACTAATTACGCATTTGTCGCCTCACTTAAATCTTTGTAATAATAAGAAGGGCATAAAAGTCAAACAACAAAAGGAAATAGTACAAATAAAAAATAAAGAATTTACACAGTCAACATCGTAAATAGATAAAGAAACGGTCATGCTCCCGACAAATCTTTCCACCACCCAACCCATTACATGGTCAACTATATTAACTGCCAAAAAACGGTCTCTTCTTCTCCCCTTCCTTTCCTTTCCACCTCCCGAGAAAAAAAAAATACCCATTATTTTATTTCATTCATTTAATAAATAAATTAAATCATGCCGGCGACTGACAATCAAGGCTCTTTTCTCAACCTCATAAGCATCCGCCGCAGCCAATTTGCGTCCATGGACACCGATCAAGAACTCGAAGACCTCGAACTTTTTCAGAAACACGTCGCCGATCGCTTCGCCGATCTCCTCCTCATTCCCACCCCCGCCGCCGCCGATCCTCCGGCGGACAACGACGCTGACGGGGTAGCGGTACCAAAGACACCGCCCACCTTTTTTCCCTTCACATTTACGCAATAATAACCCTCAAATCTTAATAAATGACAGGAAGGAGGAGAAGCCCAAGAGACGCCGGCGGCGGCGTACGTTCCCCCACCTCCGCCGCCTCTCCTCTCCGTCTCGTGGCTGAGGTACCTCCTCGACACTTTCCTCCTCTGCGAGGCGGAGTTCAAGGCGGTGCTCGTCTCCGGCCGCGACCCATCTCAGTTTTCCCGGCCGCCGCTGGACCGCCTCATCCCAGACCTGTTAGAACGATCCCTCAAAGCGTTAGACGTCTGCAACGCCATGACCCACGGCGTCGACCTCATCCACCAGTGGCAGAAGCTCTCCCTCATCGCCGTCGCCGCCCTTCAACACCCACCACCCATCGTCGGCGAGGGACAGGTCAGACGAGCCCGAAAGTCCCTCACCACCTTGCTCACCTCCATGGCCGTCGACGACCGCGAATACACAAACAGCAACCACCAAAATAACGCTGCCCACGGCAAATCCACCGACCGCTCATGGTCCTTCGGCCGGCGAGGCAACAACAGCAGCAGTAATAACCACAAAGACAATCGAATCGCCCCAATTTCAAGCCGTTAAACTCGTGGCCATCCGTGTCCAAGACTTGGTCGGCGGCGAAGCAGATACAGAACATTTCGTCCAACCTCGTACTGCCACGTGGCGCCGAATCGAACAGCCTGGCCGTCCCCGTCTACGTAATGAGCGTCATCCTCGTCTTCGTCATGTGGGCCCTCGTCGCCGCCATACCTTGCCAGGAGAGGAATGGGCTGTCTATGCACCTTCAGATACCGAGGAATCTGACGTGGGCACAGCCGATAATTACCCTGCAGGAGAAGATCGGCGACGAGTGGAAGAAGAAGGAGAAGAAGGGCTGCGGCGGTTTGTTGGAGGAGGTACAGAGGATGGAGAAGGCGGCGCACGCCTTGCTCGACGTTATGGAAGGGTTTGAGTTTCCGATGGAGGAGGAGAAGGCGGCTGAGCTGGCGGCGCAGGCGGCGGAGATGGCGGATATTTGTCGGAAGTTGGAGGAGGATTTGGTTCCGCTGCAGCAGCAGATCAGAGAGGTGTTCCATAGGATTGTCAGAAGTAGGGCTGAGGTCTTTGACGTCCTTGATCAGATTAGCAAATCGTCTAACCCTGTCCCATATTGAGATAACTTCCTATTTGTCATTTGATTTATATTTGTTTACTTCACGTTAAACGTTTTCTAGTGTTAATTTAAAGCTTCCCTACATGCATATGAAGAAGCTGTTCATTTTTTTTTGTTCTTGTAATGGTAAAGGTAATGATGGTGACTATGAAGACTTTCGTTTCTATCTGTGGATTTTACTCGGCAATCATGGGGTTTTATTTTATAACCATGTTTAAAATATATCTTCTAATTTTAATTTTGAAATTTATACTTATGTTTCGTAGATGAAATATAATTTTTATATATATAAGAAGAAACTAATGAGTAGGGCTATATGTATAATAACTAAAAATTGAGGCGTTAAATATTATAATTATTTAATTAATGAAATTAGAAATCAATGGGTTAAATTGTAAATATTTTACAGACTACAAAATGACAGTTAATAGACATCTCTCGCCCTTAGGCCTTAATCTAATACTCCCTCCGTCCCACTAATTTTATCACATTTTGCCATTTCGGGCGTCCCACTAATTTTATCATCTTTCCTTATTTAGCAAAAAAACTATCACTAACAATCAATATAATAATATTAAATATTCTTAAAAGACGTGTCAAAATATATACTTATTACCTTTTCATTGTACTATATTATTATAATAATACCACCTTAATTACGTACCGGTAACTTATGTGATAAAGTTACCGGACGGAGGGAGTAGAATATTTTTTGTTTCCGGTCTAATTGTAAAAATGTTCAAGTGAATTGTATTATTGGGCCTTTTATGTGTATCACCTGGCCCATATAAAGCCCAGTTATGTGGATCTTTGTTTATGGCCCAATAGATCCATCGGCCCATGAGCAACCGATAACCACTCCTCGGAAATTTATATTATTACTACATGAAAATAAAAAAGAAAAACGAAAGGAAATATTAAAATACTCCAACTCTGTTAGAGAGAGAGGCTGCCACTTTTCTCCATTATCGAATCGCCATGCTCTGTCGTGGCATATAACAGCAGCTCATCAGCTATGACTTTTCAACCTATGCAAGAGCCGTTCAACAATTTTGTTATTCATTAATTATTATTATTAAAATATCGACATACTATATTATAGTAGATACGTCGCACTTGATCGTAATGTGTCTTCAAGGTCCAGTCCGATCTGCATATCCTCGGCTCCTCACTCTCTTCTTCTCTTACTGTTTCGTTTGAAATCTTTGCAGCTGTTCGTAGTAGAGTAATGATGTCGATCACTTCGAACGCAGTTGCCTGAAGCACGGACTGTCGCTGTTCTGTCCTCAGTCAGCTTCGTTCAATGGACGACAAGTCACGCGGCCTTCTTCGATATGTCACGGCAGACGATTCTATGTTTCGGCTTCGTCTTTTGCTAATGAGAATCGAGAGTAATTGACTCCTCTACTAATCATGTTGCTGCTTTTTTCCTTCTGTAAATCATGGGTTTAGCTTGGCATTTTCTTGGGGTTTCTATTTTAGGTTTGTGATTGTCGGAGGTGGAAATTCAGCTGGTTATGCGGCGAGGACTTTCGTGGAGCACGGATTGGCTGATGGGCGTCTTTGTATTGTTTCCAAAGAGGTGTGCTAATGTTTTCAGCTGTGTTTTGCTTATCTCTCTATCTGAGGTATTTTTGTTGCCTAATTCATGTGCACTTAGCTCACTCATTGTTTATTTTTACAATTGTATATTACGATCTTTAATTGCTGGTTTGTTTCTGGCTTTTATGTTTTTGTGATTTCCACTATTACATGTTCAAAAAGTTGAGGTTTTGGTTGTCATTTTCGTAACGGTTTAAGACTTTTATTGTGAATTGCAGGCATATGCACCTTACGAGCGACCGGCATTGACGAAAGCTTACTTGTTCCCCTTGGATAAGAAACCAGCACGTTTGCCGGTAAGCTTATTCTGCTTGGATACGTTGATCCATCTTAAGTTAAATTTGTGTACTTTTTCTTATTTTCTCTCTACGTCTAGTTCTTGTTGTTGAGAATCATCGTTCTGCTTTGTTCCAGGGTTTCCATACTTGTGTTGGCTCAGGCGGTGAAAGGCAGACACCTGAATGGTACAAAGAGAAAGGGATAGAGGTGAGAACAGACTATGATTCCCCTTTCTTGTTCTTCAATATTACAATATTAGGGGTAACATTATGTCCCTTGGTGGTGCAGACAATATATGAAGATCCAGTATTGGACCTTGATATTGATAAACAAACATTGACTACACAATCTGGGAAATTGATCAAATATGGATCTCTAATCATAGCTACTGGATGTACAGCCTCTAGGTGGTACCCAAGTCATTTTATCAGTTGCCTTGCTCTTTGTTTCTTGATCTCTAACGACCATGTTCGTATGCTTTCTGTGTCTTGGTGGCAGATTTCCAGAGAAAATTGGAGGGAACTTAGCAGGTGTTCATTACATTCGGGATGTTGAAGATGCCAATTCCCTCGTATCATCTCTGGTACAATTATTGTGCTTGCCAGCCCGTTCTTCGCAATCCGAATGCATAGATTAGATTACCACCTGTTTGAATTAATCTGTGGAATGTGAACCTAAACTTTCATGGATAGGAGAAAGCAAAGAAAATTGTGGTAGTTGGTGGTGGCTACATTGGCATGGAAGTTGCTGCAGCAGCCACCGGATGGAAGCTCGATACTACAGTGAGTGACTAGTCCATCACATTGTTGTTTCGGATATTTATATTTAATGCATATCATTTGAAATGTGTGATTAGATGAAGATTTTGTATTTTATCTCTGCATATAGATTGTTTTCCCAGAAAGTCACTTGATGCCAAGATTGTTTACACCTTCCCTGGCTCAAAAATACGAGCAACTATACGAAGACTATGGTGTCAAGTTTGTCAAGGTTAGCCTTAGATGAAAATAACAAACCAATTACGATGGTCTTTCTTATCTGAATTTTTGCTTACAGGGTGCTTCGATAAAGAATTTACAAGCTGGGTCCGACGGTCGTGTAACTGGGGTAACACTTGAGAATGGTTCTACCATTGAAGCAGACACGGTATATAATCCAAATTTATTCAAATTTAGTCCCTTTCGAGAGAAGATGGCTTGTGGAGACGAAAAAAACAGTGAGGGAGGCATTTTCCTTTGACTTTGCAGGTGGTTATTGGCATTGGAGCTAAACCAGCCGTTGGTCCATTCGAAAGGGTTGGCTTAAATAACACTGTGGGAGGTATACAGGTATAGTTCACAACATGGTCATTTGTCTGTTCAGTTTAGTTTTTATTCGTGTTAGTTATGTGCGGATAGATGTGATTGAAATGGTTAAAAGAGAACAAAGAAAAGGCAATTCACGGTATTTATTGTGCAGGTCGATGGCCAATTCCGAACAAGCATACCCGGTATTTTTGCTATTGGAGATGTTGCTGCCTTTCCTTTGAAGGTATGTATACTCCATATTAAGATGCGATGATTTTCCATATGTTATTGCTACCTACATCATTGAATAACATTGGAAAAAATCCATTAAATGACAAACAGATTTACAACCGGACTGCACGAGTTGAGCATGTCGATCATGCTCGTCGATCTGCACAGCATTGTATAAAATCACTAGTAACTGCACACACTGAGACGTGAGTTGCATATGTCTTTCATTTTTTTCCATTTAAGGAGGGAGACCTTGGGCTTTTGACATTCCTTAATCTCAAAAACCTGTTTCTGTTTGACTCAGATACGACTATCTCCCATATTTCTACTCCAGAGTATTTGAATATGAAGGGAGCCAAAGGAAAGTTTGGTGGCAATTCTTTGGAGACAATGGTAAACTAACTAATGTCTGATTACTCGTACATGCATGTACAGCAATCGATAATAGTTGTACTTCCCATTTTTTTATGAACAGTTGGTGAAACTGTTGAAGTTGGAGATTTCAATCCAAAAGTTGCAACGTTCTGGATAGATTCAGGTAACCCTGTCCTCTGTTCATAATCACAATTCACAAGTATCTTTGTTCTTACCTTTTATATTAAAGGAGACGTTAAGTGAATCTTATATCTTCTTATCCTAATTTCAGGAAAACTCAAGGGAGTTCTTCTCGAAAGTGGAAGTCCTGAGGTAATGAAAACATACCTAACTTTTTCCCTTTTCCCGTTTCCTTGGAATTTTTTCTTTTAAAAAGAAAATACGCATAAAAGTTCGTCGACGATCACAGGAGTTCCAACTTCTCCCTAAACTTGCAAGAGCTCAACCTTCGATCGAAATATCAAAGCTTCAGAAAGCTGCTTCAGTTGAGGAGGCATTGGAAATTGCAGGAGCTTCCTTGAGCGCAACAGTCTAGTTTCTTCGTCTAATTTCCTCATACGTCCTTCGTGAGTTCAACTTCTGCTCATTGCATTTGTGGGCTAATAAATAAACCCATGTCTAAAAAAACAGAGACTATTAGATACAACCTTCATCTCTCGAAATAAAAGGTTAGCCCTTGTTGTGCAGCAGCTTACTTGCATTTTACTTTTCTTACCGATGAATACTGTCTGGTTAAATTCATATTTCGTATCTCCTTTCTATCATTCGATTCTTGATTGCAAATGCAAACACGTTGAATAAAGGAACAAATTAGATTCTTACAAATGAGGTTACAAATTACAGTAAATTGACGGTATTGTTTTCGGCCAACAGAAATATATAAACTATATCCCACCCATAACTTCAATTCAAGTTCTTGCTCGAACAAGAGGAGAAGACATAGGCGAATGAGGCGAAAGCATATGCGTAGTAGCAGACTTCATAATCTCATCCATTCTCTTGAAAGACAAGCTAATCTCAAGCTTGTTATTATTATCATCAGCGACGATTGCTCTCCGTTTCTTTTCGCCGCGTTTGTACTGATTAAAGAGGACGAAGTTATGAATCCTATCCAAAGCCACCCTCATCGTCTCATCGTCCATATTCGCGAAGCAAACCCTAAACCACCCTGGCTCCGAGCAGTGAAACGAGCCGCCGGGAGAAACGTTGAGCTTCACGTCGTTAACGATCACCCGCCATAGCTCAAGCTCCGACTCGAAAGTAGCTTCTTTGAGCATCCTTCTCAAATCCATCCAACAGAAGAGACCGGCGTTGCTCTTCAAGCTCGATATCCCCACTTGAGCCAAGTCCTTCGTTAGGGTTTCGTGCCTCGCCCGCAATCTCTCGGCGCTCTCTTTCAAGAAACCGTCAATGAAGGCTTCGTCGGAGAGCATCGATGCCAGCAAGTGCTGCGTCTGCGTGGAGACTAAGCCGAAGCTGGACATTTTCCTGGCGCAGTTCACTACGGCGTCGTTGTAAGAATATAAGATCCCCACGCGAAATCCTGGGAAGCCCAAGTCTTTAGATAGGCTGTAGACGATGTGGACGAGGTCGGCGTCGAATTTGCCCTCGTTTTCCTGCAGGATTTCTGAGACGCTGATGAATTCCGGCCGGTCGAAGACGGTGGCCGAGTAGATTTCGTCGCAGATTAGGTGGATTTTCTTGCCGTTGGTGAAGGTTAGTGCTTCTGTTAAGGTCTCTCTGTCGAGGACTGTGCCTAAGGGATTCGAAGGGTTGTTGAGGAGCAGCCCTTTTACTCTGACGCCTGATTCTTGGGCTTCTGCGTAGGCTTCTTCGAGGGCTTTCTCTGTGAGTCTGAAACTGTTTGAGCTTTCGCATACGACGGGGATGAGTTTTATCCCTGTCCTCCACGTTAAGTCTCTGTCGTTTCTGCCATGAATAAGTTCAAGAAAACATCTTACTACGCTGCCATGGGAAGTCATATGATTGAGTTATTTAATCATATGTCAATGTATGTGTGGCTGCCCTGCCATTATACTTACCCTGGATAATATGGTGTTAGGACCATCAATGCTTCGCCAGGGTCAGCCAAGCAGAAGGCTAATGTTTCTTGGACGCCAGTTGCACCACCGCCCATTACGATACGGGCCGGGTCGAACCTAACCCGGTTTCCCTCACTCGCTCCATGAACTTAGCAACAGCCTGCGCATTGGGCGGAGTTTGTTTGTAAGCTTGGTAGCATTATGACAGATAATTTTGACATACTAAGGGACTTGTTTTTATTACAAATACAATACGTACATGTCTGAATTCTGGTAAGCCATGGTAATCTTGAAAGATGGCAATATCCTTGAAGTTTTCTGCTCCTTCTTCTGTGCAGATGGATGCTTTGGGGTTGTTACTAACCCATTCTTGGATCAAATCGAACGAGAGCTGGGGTGAAGAAACGAAGATTATGAACAGAGAGATACAAGCGATGGATCAAGAGAGAAGCATATATACGATTGATTGATCTGTGTTTTTACCTGATTTTCTGCTAAGCCCATCTGAATAACTCCATTGGGATTCATCTTGGGGTGGTAAGGATCACTGTCATACGCTTTCCAGCCATCAAAGAAAGCTGAATTTTCTCCATGGCCATCATTGCTTGCAATCTCAGATAGAATGTTCTGCTCTTTGCGAACCATTTCTAGTTTATCAGAAGTTATGTTGTGTATATTACGGAAAGAATGAACGAATAAAGAAAGGAGTTTGTAAGAATCTGCAAGTTGAAGAGCTATGAGGAAGTGTCGGTGTATTTATAGTAGAATGAAATGTGTGATGACTTCAACGAAACTTCCTCCGTAGAAATATTATTGTACTAGCTAAAATGAGAGGACCTTAATATTTTATTTTGCGTGGTTCAATAGAATCCCTTCTGGGAAAAAAAGGGACACTTTGAATATTCGAAAAGACGGGCGGCTTTTGACTTGGAGTCGTAACCTTATTTTGATCAACACATTGGTTTCTTGGGCATTACCTAATGTGCAGTCAAATTATTACTCCAACACTCTTTTTCTTTAAATAGGAATAACGAATAATGTCCTAATTATTTTACATTGTTTGCTTGTTATGTAAACAGGAAAAGAATAATGCCATGAATTAATGCTTAAAGGTCGGCATTTATTTTCATTGAGAGAAGTATTTAGGCCGGTGATATATAGGTCATATAATATGAAAAATAGGAATCATTTCCATTTTTGGTGTAAGCAATATGCTTATCTTATTTGGCCTTGAAATTCTGAATCGCATTAAACTGGTGCCCCTCGTTTGGTTACGTGGAATTGGGGAATATCTCAAATTCATTTAATTCGATTATTGAAAGTCTCTACGCATTTTCTTTTAACTTTTTGAATGGAATTTGCCTCGTGGTGCATTGAATATCCAGAGAGACCATATCATTGACTCATATCATATGTTGAAGCTGAATATTACCCTTTTTAAGGTAAGACTCCATAGTTAAATCATTCCACTCGTCATAAGTCGAATCGTATTATTCAACATTTTGACTTAACACGAGACAGAGAAGATAATAAACATAAAAATCTAAAACTGTCAAACATTTTCTTGTTCGAACCATATGCTATTCAACCTTTGACTTAACACGAGTAAATACAAAATCCATTTGATATCTAAAATTGTAAATGATTTCCTGGTTCAGACATATGATGTGAACGAGATTAATTAATACTTGTCTTGACGTTGAACGAAATTTAGACAAAGAATTATCCGTTCAACGTAAAATATTCATTCCAAGTAGACATTATTCTCATATGAAAATACAATCATCATCATCATCATCATCATCATCATCATCATCATTATTAGATATGATTCTTGCCAAGAACTAGCAGTGCCAAGATATTGCAGCTTGAATGAATACATTAAAGACAAGCCAAGATTTTACTAAGTATACTCATGATTTCTTCATGAGGAGAACGACAGGGCGTGCTGCTATACTCCTTTTCTCACCGAGGCTATCGACTTTCCCGTGAGTCTTTGCTTTGAGGTGTGCCACCGAAGGATCAGCGCTGAGCAGTTCGCATTAAGTTAGCCCTAATGGCCTCTTTATGGGGACTCTATTTTGGTCTTTGGACAATCAACGTAGCGTCTAAATTTCTGAGTTCGTCGCCCGCATTAGTCGAACCTGAATATATCACATCAAGAATTCATTCGATGGTCACGAATTGTTTTTATGAACCAAAAGACATCATAGATGCAAAACCATTGTGAAGAAACCAGAAATTATATGTAAGAAAAAGAGTCCTCGCAGACTGCTTTTCACATGAAAAACAAATCGATTTTGAAGTAGATTTTGCAGTAAAATAACGACTCGTTCTTACCGCTTCCTTCATGAAGAGTCAAGACAGATGATGCGGAGGATCAGCGTCTGGGAAAATCTGACCTATGCCTGGGAGCCCGAGTGCTCCTAATATCGCATCAACCACACAATACATCGCCTGCATATTAAAGAAGCAATGGGTTATTAGGCTCAGCTTAATGAAAAAAGACAACTTTTCCAAGACAGATTCGATATATAAGTCCCGTCTAGAATCGTGGGAGAAGCAAGAATTTCAACAAACAAATGAAGAACAATTGAATACTTTGATCAGTTCCAACTATTTTCAATGCCAAATTTGGGATAAAAATGTTCTTGAACCACCATATGTCAAGATCATAGCTACCATGGGTCAACTTCTTCAATACATTTGGACCATTTCTTAGTTTAATCAATCGAGCCACCAAACGTATTTAGCTAATGGAAATAGGCTAATGCAGTGTTCAAAGAAATAACGTCTGAGCCAAGCAAGGCGCAGCGCAGTCACAGCTCATAGAAAAATCATCCTTGGAATACTACAACAAACAATTAACTAATTACTGAGTTACCATCAGAGTGAGCCTCGCAGCCTCGATCGTGAGGAATATTGACGCCGCCAACGATGAGCGGGTAACCCGGCTCGAGGAGGTGGAGGTCAAACCGTGTCCGAAGCGGAAAGGAAGTGCCTTCGACGCGCCTGTGGCCGGAGCATTAGGTTCGGCGTCGACGGCAGTACCGCCGCTAAGACGAGCGATGTAGGCTTCAGCTTCAGAGATGTGAATGAAGGCCCTTGGCCGGAAAATTTGCCCGGAATTCTCCGTCCATTGACGGCTTTGTTGTCGGAAGAATTTGGCAAGCGAGCTGGCGCCGTGTAATAGAGTGACGACGTCGCCATAACCATTATGTACTCTGATAATTCTGTGCTTGAAATGAAATGACTTAGGTGTGGTGTGGTGGTGCCTTTGCTATTTAATAATTCGTCCTTTTCTAATATTTCTTTCTCTTTTAAGCCCTCCATGTTTGACATTAGACCCGATATAATCCACTAACTGAAAAAACCCGACCCGAATTCGATTAAAAACCGTTCGCACCGCCTCATTTGCAGCCGTCGATCTAAATCTATTCCCATTATCCCAACCGCTCATTCTAAGAACAGTTTTTCCTCCTAGGTTTTATGATGTCTGTTCTGAGATTGTAACCCTGCCCGCCTCATTCCACTCTCTTACAATCTAAGTCGATTTCGACGACTGAAGAGAGGTAAGAAGTGATCCTTAGCTGCTGAATAGCGTACGATGGCGTCGCCCGAAGCTCCACTCAGATACGTCGGAGTCGACCGTAACTCCGCCGCGTTCCGACTCATGAAGCAAATGGTAGCGTTAAGTTTCTCCTTTCTTTGCTGTGGACAGGGAGTCGTACCTTGAATCGTGTTGAACTTAAATTCCTGCAAGCTCTTATTTTTATCCTATTTTTTCATTGATCAAATGATCATGTGTAGTTCATATGATTATTTTGTCTTAGGTGTTTAGCTGATCTGAATACGGATTTCGTTTTGTTATTTTTTTTCTGTCCTCTGTCAGATGTGTATTGACATGCCTGTGATTAATGTCGACGGTGCGATGTATTGTCAGGGATGGGAAGAAGGAGAAGGGCTTGGTAAAGAGAAGCAAGGGATCAAAGGATATGTGAGGGTCAAGAACAAACAGGATACACTAGGTTTTAACATTTGTCATTGCCATTTGTTTACTCTCGAATACAGAAGTCTTTGTCTGAATCTATCAAATCAAATATATAGGTGTTGGCACGGAACAGCCGAATCCATGGGCCTTCGACACAGCTCAATTCGATAACATCCTCAAGAAACTGAAAGTGGTAACAATCATACCTTCTGCTGAATGTTTCGCTCCTAAACAAATACTAATGATCGTGCTTCATTATCTTTTCAGCAAGCTGTTGCGATCCAAAGTGATGAAGGTGATATTTTAGATTGAATTCTTGTAATGTGTCGTGTTGTCGGTTAAAGTAGTGCTTTTTCTGATGTAACAGCTGTTGAGAAGGAAGAAAAAGAGGAATCAAAAGATTTGGTAGAACCTAACGCTGCTAAGGAAAATCAAGATAAAGTCGTCAAGGTTACACGACCACAAGGAAGGTGAGTGGCTTGGCCTATGAGCAGAATCGGTGCTTTTTTCTTATCCATTCGCGTGTGACTTGTGAAAGTAAGTGTTTAACTCCTTTTATTTTATTTTTTTAAATTCTAGGTATAAGAGAAGAGAAAAGGGGAAGCTTGTGCAATCATACTCTGCAAAGGATCTTGAAGGAATTCTTGTGAGTATGCTTTGGATCATTGTTTTGTTTTCTTGTCATATTTCATCAATGTTGGATTTGTTCTTCAGGTGAACAGGTCCAAGTCTCCTGAAACTGATGACACTCGTGAAGCTACGGAAGAATCGAAAGAAATTGACACTCAGCTTCCTGATATAGAAGGTAAGAACGTCGTAGTAGCTGGACAAAAACGAGGCAGTTTCTTGTAGTTGTTCCTTCCTCATAACTTCGCAACCTATTATCTATCTGTCACTGTCAGGGAGAACATGTCTTATCTTGGCATGATTTTCGTGTTTTGTCAACCTTTCAATTGTCGTCTCTAAATTGGTTTGTGTTCAATTATGTGACAGTTAAAGAGCAGGAGGTTCCTACCCCAGAGTGGTGGGGACACAAATTTGGGTTTATAATGGGCGGTATGCTGGGAGCTGAAGCTAGAAGAAGGAAGAGATCCTTACAAGATCCCAATGTAAGAACTACATTAATGAGGACGATCAGGAAAATCTCTACAACCGCGTTCAGGTGCGTGCATCCCCCCTCTCTACACCTCCTTCGACCTTTTTTTCTATTTGCTGTTTCGATAGCTGTACCGTCCGTCATCTATCATGGAGTAACCTTTTTGGAGTCCAATTTTCAGGACAAGGCCACGTCTGGGAAACAAGGGCTTGGAATCAAAGATCGTCCGAAGAAAGTTTCTGGCTGTTACTACGAGGGAAAAAAGACTACCTTCGATGATGACAGCGACGGTGATGATCATTCTTCAGATTCACCTTCTAAAACAAAGAGGAACCGAGAGGACAACAACTCGGATACTGACCCCAGGCCGAAGCTTAAGAAATTGTGCAGACAGATTCTTCGAAAGGTCCATCTCTGCTATTTCTTAGAAACACATGTTCTTGGCTGTCTTTAAATATGTCATGATCCCTTAAGTCGTTTCTACTTTGTATTACAGGTACCCGAGCGATCTTTGAAACTGAAACAGCTCAAGGTTCTTGTTGATGAGCAATCACCAGTGATGTTCTCCAATTTGTCTTTAGAAGAGGCAGTTACTCTTTTGAAGCAGAAGGTAATGTCCTGTTTCTTGGTCCTTAATGCCTCGCTACTCTGTCAAAATTCTTTGAGTTTTCTCGACCTGTAATAAGCAATTCTTTTTTCTTTTCTGTTGTGATGCAGCTTGGGAACAGTGACAAGTTCCTGATAAAAGGGAAGAAAGCATCCCTATCCAAGATGAGCTCATGAAACTGTTTAAAACTTGATTTGACCTACCTATGGTGATTATGTATACTGGCATTGAGGTTACAGTTATGGGAAAATTAATTTAATTCTTTCAGGTATTGCGTGTTCATCAATTTTGAACTTGTAAGGTTATTATGTAAAAGAATTCATGCACTGGCCAGTAAGAAGAGATCATGATTATCAAATGTAAGAGTTTTGCACGACTTTCGTTTGAATGTACTTAGCTAAGAAATCATATCCATGGAAGTAGAGAGCTTCAATCTCTGCTCTGTACCCACTTTCAACCATTACAGAAAGCTCTTCCCTGTACTTATCCTGTAAGAATGGAGGCCATTATCAGTCTTACTGAGAAGAGACATCTGTTTCTTTCGCATGTGTTGTGGTCTTAAATTATTCACCTGCAGGATCTTAGAGGACGCCAAGCCTTTTGCAATTTTAAGGTCATGAGGTTTCAGTGGCATAAGGGATTCTTCAGGTACTAGTTGCTCAATGTCATCCTTCCGCAGTCCGAGCCACTTAACATTGCAAGCTAGACATTCAGTTATAAAAAAAGCATGGTTTAGTATGAGGGCGAGGCTTACAATGGCGTTTACGAATTAATGAAGCAAGCTTACCATATCTATATGCTTCTAGGCCCATTGATATACTTCCATACTTGAAGGTGCACAGTATTGCCAATCCTGCTGGATTCCTTCATAATGCAGTATTTGGGGAATTAGTTCATACATTAAGGTTATCGAGATCTGAGGATCTTTTCCTTACCAGTCCACAAGCCCTAGAATTGGCAATTCTGGAAATTCTCTACTCATCCGATGCAGAAGAAGCCTGTTTCGCAAAGGTGGACTTTGTAAGCTTTGGCATTTCGAAAGTAAAAATCTGGCTACTTATAGGGACCAAAGTTCTTACCTGGTGCCAATATCTGGATATCCTTTGGCTGTGATGAGAATGCACGGAATCTGATTGAAAAGACGGTCCTCGACTAGTCTCTGGAAAATGGCATGCTGCCGCAAAACGCACTAGTTTTTCAGTATTGCAGCAGTAAAGGGAGCACAACACTACGAATTTGATAAATACCTTCTCCACCACAATGATATATCTAGCATCACTCTTCATGACCAAATTCTCCAGCATATTAAGGTCGCCAGAGATGTCATATCCAGAAGATCCACAGGCCGTGCAGTCAATGACATTTTGATTTGCCTCCTAGTCACATTAACCAAGAAATTTGAAGAATCTCCAACCTTAACAAATTGTGATTTCAGTCTGAAATCTTGGCTACTTTCATCGCACATTGAAAAAGGAAAAATAATATAAATCGATGCCTGCAGCAGGAGACGACCAGCAACTGCTCCTCTGCTTGATGCCATAATGCCAAGGCTATATCTGCTGCACTTTATCAACGCCACCAAATCTGTTCTTTTCATAGATAACAAAAACATAAAATCTAAAGGCCATGCTCGGCTGCTTATGGTACAGTCAATGGTTATTACTGGATGGTGCTATATGCTGAAATATGCCACTCGACGTAATAGAAAATATTTTGTAATAAATGAAGGAAAATAAGTTTTTTAGATAACAGTAGCTAATGCTCAATGGTCTAAATGCTGCATCTTGCAGTACACGTAGTAGTCAGTGGGTCAGTTGTATTGGTACTGAAGTTTGAAACAACAATTTCTTCTATGAACAAATTGCCTTGCTTTTTACATATAACATCTATAATCAATACTTGACAAGTAACAGAATACGAGTTCTATACGAATATGAAATTTCTAGTACCAAAGAGTATACCCTGTATAGTCCGATTGACCTGTGATTGACAACTGAAATATTGTGGTGAATCGCACAACAGCTTGTAAAATAATTCCCTCTGAGTCACTCTCTTCTCTTCAACTAGAATCCGATAGCACATTTCCATCATTTTCCAGACTGTATGGCCAAAATGCGAACATGTAAACAAAGTGAAGGAAGAAGAATCTAATCAACAGACAACAGCATCGGATAGTTTGCAGATGTCAGAAACGAACTTCATATTACCTCTGATAAATGAAGCAGCAGTTCTCTCATTCATCAAAGATTTAGCAAAAAACGAATGCGAAAGAAAAATTTTCGAACTCTCAGTGAGTAATCCACTGCTGGCTCTGCTGTTGCTTGCGTTTCGGCTTATCTGTTTCCATATTTCAGATAACAGAAAAAGTACACAGAAGAATACGAAATTACAGAATGAAGCTGAATAGAAACCGAACCAGAGGTAGATCTGATATTGAAGGCGCAGTGGAGTTCAAATTTTCAGGAAATTCAGCGTCGCCACTTCGATCCGTGCTCGAACCTGAAAACGGCACAAACAGAGGAGAAAAACGAAAGTAAGCATCAAATCACTAGGTGAGCTAACGACCTTAAATTTTTCCACTGAAACCTCATCGGGCTTAAGAATATCTGCGTAGCAGAGTTGCTGGTCTGCGAAGAAAACCGAATTTTTCAATAATTCTCCCATTTTAGTTGGCGCGAGCTACGAGAGGATTCGCGGATAAATGATAAAACGTTGAACTTTGAAATCGACTATATAGTATATATACAAGCAACGCATGTTGGGTTGTGCTTCACTTTATTTGGGCCCTTCTAGCCCATGATCACCTCATGTTGGGTTGGGCTTCAAATTATTTGGGCCTTTTTACGCATTTAGTGGCTTATAAGGGTCTTTTAAAAAAATGGCCCTTGACTCAGTCAATATTAAATAAATAGCCTTGTTGACGTTTTTTTTGGTCAATGGCCTTCATTTTAATTAACCGTTAACCATCTTCTTTAAACCCTTGATTAATTAACTAGAAATAAAAGAAAAAGAAAAATAATATACATACACAATCTGTATATATATAAAAGAAACGAAACTCCATTTAAATGCACAGCAGCACGTAATAATTACTAATACCAACCCAGATCGATCCATCCTTTCTTCTTCATCGTTTCTAAAGAAACACAGCCTCATTTTCGTCACTAAGTCGAACTCGAAGTCTGCGAAACAAGTCTGGAAGGAAAAACCCAGCTCTAACTCTTTACAGTAAGTTTTTTTTTTTGAATTACGAATTTTTACCCTCCAAATTACGTGAGTTTGTCATTACGTGATGTTTGGCAACGAGAATTTTGAATTTCCAGTCGGAAAGACGAAACTCGTGGTCATGCTTCATGGAATCCGCACATATATTCACAAGGGCCCCATGCAGTAGATCTGGGGCCCCGCGCATGTTTACACGGTCCCCGCACGCTGGTGCAGGGGCCGCGCGCACTGGTGCACGGGTCCGCGCGCTAGAGCACGGGACCCGGGCATCAGTTCAAGGGCCCCAGACGCTGGCGCTGGGGTCCCGCACATCAGTACAGCGCGCGCGCGCGCAATGGAGCACGGGTCCGCGCGAGCTAGTGCACGGACCCGAGCATCAATTCAGGGTCCCCATGCGCTGTGGTCCCGCACATCAGTGCAGGGCGCGCGCGCAATGGAGCACGGGTCCGCGCGCGCTAGTGCACGGGACCCAGGCATCAGTTCAAGGACCCCAGGCGCTGGTGCAGGGGTCACGCGCATCAGTGCATGGGCAGTCCCAGGGCATGGGTCCCAAACACTAAGTCATGGGTCTCGCGCTCTAGAGCTTGGGTCCCATGCGCTGGTGCAGGGGTCCCGTGCTTATATGTTAGGGTTTTCGATAGCTGTTAGGGTTTTCGATAACTGTTAGGATTTTCGATAGCTGTTAGGGGTGTGGAAGCTGTTAGGGCTTTAACTATGCCTAGGAATCACGTTAGCAAACACAGCATCCGAAATAACAATTTCGACAACTAGGGTTTTTGCAACCTATTGTTTTCGCAAACTAGGGTTTCGCAAGTTGTATTGGTTTCGCAAGTAGGGCTATGGTTCTAATATATTTTACTTTTATTGCAGGGGGTAATCATGACGATCACTAACATTGTGTTCCAAGTAGAGGGTCAGTGGATAATTGGCGAGGACAATACCTCGAAGTGGTGTCCTCTTCCTACTCATAGATGACAATCAATCTTAGTCGACGAGGAAACATGGACGCTATATGACGTGAAGAATGAGATTGTGAAGGTGTTGTCGCTATGCAGCGAGAATTCTAAACTCACGTTAAGCTACATGCCTAGCGTAGTTTACGATTTCCCACGACCCATCTACATCGAGAATGACTACGGTATACGTGCATACCTTGGTTTTGGTGGTCCACAGTCTAGACCCGTGCTCCATGTTGAGATTGCGTCCTTTGTCAGTGCCACACCACCACAAGCTCATCTTAATGATGAATCGAATTTCAACGTTGGTCTAATAGAGCAGTGCGATGCAAATGAGGAATCCATCCCGTGGAGGGTTACATGGGCGACACATCTAACTACCACTCTTACCATCTTTCTGAATACGAGGTTTTCAAGAAGATCAAACCGGACCGTGCGAGAATCAAAATGAGAATGAAGATGATATGTTCGAACAACCCGAGGAACATTATGCTTCAGAAAGTGATAATGACGATGTCACAATGGCGGAGCATAACTCTCCACATGCTGACGACGGCACGTATGGATTTGGGGATGGTTCAAGCATGTTTGTTGGTCAGGAATTTCGGGACAAGAAGGAAGTCAAGGACGTGATCACTAAAGTCGCCCTTGATGCGTGTTTCGAGTTCAATTGGTCCGGTCAAATAAAACCATGTACGTAGCGAAATGCGCAACCGAAGATGCACATGGCGAGTACGAGCTGCACAGAATAAGGACTCCCCTTTTTTCTCAATCCGAACGTATTGCGGCAAGCACACCTGCGGGGTTTCTCATCGTCGCCGTAGACATCGCCAAGGAAGTTCGTCAGTTGTATCACAAGTTCTGTTGGAACATTTCACCGGTCCTAAAGACATTCCGCCACCCAAGTCAATCATGTCGATGATGCAGAACAGGGGAGTAGATGTCTCGTACTACAAGGCTTGGAAAGGCAAACAACTAGCGTCGGACGAATTAGTCGGTAACAGGGACGATTGTTACGGTTTACTTCCGGCCTACTTGGATGCGTTGAGGCAAGCAAACGTTGACAGCATCACAGATTGGGAGATGGACGAACAAATGAGGTTCAAATATATGTTCTTAGCATACGGCGCATGCGTTAGGGGATTTGCATACATGAGGAAAGTCGTATCTATCGATGCAACTTTTTTGAAGGGAAAATATAAAGGAGTTTTGCTCATTGCTACGGCGCAGATGGTGATTACCATCAATACCCGCTCGCATGGGGTCTTGCTGACTCGGAGGGAACCGAATCTTGGACGTGGTTTCTCACTAGATTGAGTCGTTTCGTACCAGATAGTAATGAACTCGTCATTATTTCTGACCGAAACCACGGTATAAAGAATGCCGTCCCTGCTGTGTTTCCGAATTCATTTCATGGTTTCTGCGCATGGCACATTCAGCAAAATGTGAAGACGAAAACGGCGGACAAGGGTGCGTGCCCCATTTTCTGGCGGGTGGCCAGTGCCTACACCAAGGCCGAGTGCGATGCACATTACAAAGCTCTAAGTAAAACATTCAAGTCGGCGGGTCGATATCTTGACGAGATTGACATGGAACGGTGGACGAGGGCATATTGTCCCAAGTCGAGATATAACATCATGACGACCAATGGATCGGAGTCGATAAATGCGGCTCTACGCGCGGATAGAGAACTTCCAATTATAGGATTGTTGGGCTCAATTCACCGATTAACATCATCTTGGTTCAGTAAGCATCGAAGAGCATGCGAAGCTTCTATCGCTTCGAATTCGACGTCGTTTACGCCGAAGGTCGAGTCGATCCTCCGCGAGAATTTCATTGGGTCGCAAAGATTTCACGTATCGGAAGTTGGGCGTCTAACGTATAATGTATACGGGCACAACTCGAACGAGGTCGTCGATCTAGAGTTGCGTACGTGCAGCTGTAAGATGCTTGACATCGACCGAATTCCTTGCCCACACGCTATTGCTGCTTGTAGTTATGCCAACGTCGATGTGGGTTCACTGGTCGACCCTTACTACAACTTGGGATGTTGGAAGTTAGCTTACGAAGGTACTATATGGCCGGTGTCTGAACACATTGAAAGAAGTATTGAAATGCTGCCACCTCCTCGCGAGAAACAACGTGGAAGACCACAAAAAATAGGTTGCCTTCTGTTGGCGAATTAGTAGGAGGTAAAACCTCTAAATTTAGGGTTTTGTAATGTAATAGAACCTAATTATTATTGTTATGAAATGAAAGTTTGTTTAGATTAGCGTAATGATGGTTTTATAATGTAAGAGTTATGATGTGATAGTGTTTGAGGTATGTAAAATTAGGATTTTAAAAGTTAGGGTTTTAAT
This sequence comes from Craterostigma plantagineum, assembly GCA_027422505.1. Lineage (NCBI taxonomy): Eukaryota > Viridiplantae > Streptophyta > Magnoliopsida > Lamiales > Linderniaceae > Craterostigma > Craterostigma plantagineum. The sequence continues at coordinate 37,280 of JAPQWV010001475.1, read as the reverse complement.
GGATGTGCGGGACCCGTGCATTTGCGCGAAGGACCCTTGATTTCAAGCACGGGACCCATGCTCATGTGCGGGGACCCGTGCTTTATTTGCTTGGTCCCTGCGCATAAGTTCGGTCCCGTGCGGAAATTGTATAAACCCTAATTGTAGTCAATTATTGGTCTTCTTTTGCAGACAAAGTTATTATTGAATTATTGGTCAGTCAACTATTTGTCTGATACATGTCAGCTTTGAGTGCAGGCGTAATCAATGCCTTGTCAAGTCTGGTGTCCTTTCGATGTGTGAGAAGAAAAAGTACAGCACGGGTTTAAAAGAATTTCAGTAATTAAATACATATATTTTTTGGTACATTTTTACAAAAATAATTAACCATAACGAAATTGTCGAAAAAATATTAATCTTGACCAAAAAATTTCACTTATGTTGTTAATGTTCAGAACAAAAATTTAAACGATTTGGTGACTGTTTTCGATGTGAATTTGGTGAACTGGGTGAATGTGACAATAATTGAGCTAATTTACATAACAACAACTTGCCTTATGCTGGTGACTTGGTTAGGATGTAACAATCGAAAACTCGTATTTTATACATGCAAAAAGACCATACTTTTGTTGGCTATGATATTATATGACGTATTATATTCGTATGGAGGCTGAATCGAACTTCGAAATTATTTAATATGGTGTAAAATCGCGAAAATAATCGCAGGGTCCCCGCACATGAGTGCTGTGGTCCGGGGCCCATGCCCATGGACCCGCGCAAGCTAATGCGCGGGACACCAGCGATTACACGCGGGCCCCAGCGATTACGCGAGGGACCCGTGAACTCACGCAGGGGACCCGTGCTTGTGTGCGCGGACCCATGCTTATGCGCGAGGGACCGTGCACTACAGTTTGGGACCATGCGCAGCATACCGGACCCGTGCGGATTTTAATTGACTAGTCAACAATCATTGGTAAATTATTATTTTCTGCGAATGTCAGTGTAATCAATGCCTTGTCAGTGTAACGAAAAAGAAATATTTAATCAAATTGTGTAATCAAATCGCGGGACCCTTGCTCAATGACTACTGCAGGGGTCCCTAGTTTTGAAGCAAGGGACCCGTGCTCAAATGCTTGGTCCCATGCTTATGTGCGTTGAATAGTCAACAATCATTGTGAATTAGTGGTCTGTTACTTTTTTCGTTATATTGTCAGTGTCATAACAGTCGATTTGATGCGATTAGCAATAAATTGCTTGTCATGTCATCTAAAATTGCTTGTCATGTCATCACTAATGTCAATTCAGATTCTTTAATTTACACAAACGTAACCAACAACGTGCGAGGTTTTTCATAAAAATTTTAAATAAAAAAAATTGTAAGAAATTATTTAACTACTGTGAATAAAATAAAAAATTACATTCAACTATTTTGGACCAAACCAAGAACCCCAGTCCTTACGCAAAATACAAATTGTAAGAAATTTCCTAAAATCTACGATTTCCTGCTGTGTCAGATTGGAGACGTCGTCACCTCGAAACATGAGGCTCGTTGCCGCTCGCAACACATGTACGCCGCATTCTCCCCTGAAACGTTACACACTTATACAGAAATCGTCGTAAAAAATTAAATGAAATAATAACGAATGAAACTTACCTTCCTTGCTGTTTGGCGAATCTCGGATGACGCTCAACTTTCCATTTCTTAAATCGCGTCTTGATACATCCCATGAAGACCAATATCGCCGGGATGATTACTTGCAGTGGCACCAATGCTTTGTTAAGGTTGCGCATGTCCTTGTCGCAAGACTCGTCGGATCGTATATCGTCATCGTCTTCTTCCTCCAATCAGCGACGCATAGCACCCAATGTGCTATCGTTTGCACGGGGAAGACGACGCAATCTGCGTCCATCCATGAGATCGATGGCCATCCATCCTGAAGTCCTCTTGCGTAATGGGACCATAACGAAAGCATCCCATTTACGACTTTTCCTTCTACGAAGCCATCGAGTTCGATACATGTCTTGAATGCGTAAGACATGTATGCAACATTCTTCGACGCAAATGCATGGGTCTTCTGCATGTCCAGGAACCCTCTCATTGCTTCGTTCATATGCTGAAAAACCAAAACAACTTAGGCTTTACAATTATAGTTCATTGCAAAATTAATAGTTCAACAGAGCATACCATGTCATCGAGCCACCTTGTTGGCGTGTATAGATCCTCAAACCATCCACGTCTATGCTTATCGACCAAGCACTCCTTGTACTCGTCGTTAGCCAAGTCCTGTATTTCCTCTCTATGGCCCCCCACACCAGGATCTTCTTAGAAATATGGACGTCTACGGCCGATAGACCCGCTTTCATTTGACCGGTGGACGGAGGCTCAGTGAACGGCGACTGCAGCCACTGGAATGGATTCCTCTGCCGCCCTTCCGGGGTCACGTCGGCCACACCTTTACCCCTATCAGCCACCGTCGACTGATCCGCACGAGCCGAAGTTTGCAGCATCGACTGATCCCAGTCGAGGCCCCTCCAAGTAGATGGGTCGACCTCATAATATGTCTCGCTCTGCGCGCCGTATCCATCGTCCAATTGCTGCGATGGAACGTAATAATTCCATGGATATTCATTTGCCGGCCATCCCCATCCGCTTGCACTGGGTGGATCCCGCCTCGCAAATTGCGTCCACCCAGTCGAAGTCGCCTCGTCGTCTACGATACATATTAAATTGTAAGTTACGGCGTGTATTAAATTTGAATTAGGGGTAAACGTAGTTACCGTAACGAGGCGCGTCGTCGGTATGTGTACGTGGACCGAATAAATTCTTCCAATCGTCCCGAAGCTCTTGCAACTGAGACGCAACGCCGCCGATGCTTTCACCCAGACCTTGCATCGAGTTGAACCGCTCCTCATAGAAGTCGGAGCGTCGATCGTAATTGTCTCGGAATTGCGCAAAGCCGTCACGGAATTGCGAAAACTCGTTCTCGAGATGCTCGAACCTACCGCTAAGTGCGTCGAAGCCACTGCTAAACGTGTCGAGGCGATTGCCAAATTCATCGAATCGCCGGTCCACGTGGCGCGCAAATTCGTCATACGATGGCCCTGGCATTGGCGGCGACCTCGGCGGCGTATGGAAGTTGCCTCCATGCATGGACGGCGACCTCGGCGGCTCGTAGTTAGAGCCATGCCCCTCTCTTCGTCTTGCCGTGATCTGATAGAGAGCTGAGGGACGGACTCTGCTTCGTAATTGGGTTCGATTTCCGCCCGCCGGTCAAGATGTCCTCGTACCGCACGACGACTGCACCTAACTTCCACCCCTTGCATCAGTAGGCTCTCCACCCTATCGTACACGTCGTCGTGTGGCGCGGCGACCTCGAAGTCGCTGTACCGAAAATAATCGGCCTGCATCTCTTCTCCAATCGGCACTAGTAGACCTCGTACATCGGACCCAGCCACCGTCTTCGCAACATCCACCAACTTCGGACATCCCTTCCGGGGCCAATTCCTCGTGACCCACCGGCATATACGCGGCCTCGCATGCTCCCGCTCTCTAAGTTCAGCATATTATCAGCGATGGCCGGTATGCATTCATATGCTAATATCTGAAGACAAAGAAAATAAATTAATCTTAGCAAACACACGAAACCCTAAACTCACAAAGTCATTCAAATATAAAACCCTAACCTGAAGTGGATGTACGAATCCACTGATCAGCTTACTATCCTTGTTATCGTCAAAATCTTGTTTCAGCGACCGTAGTGCCGCTCTGAAAGCCACGGTCCCCCAAGGGTAACGCTCGAAGTCCTCTGAGTCCTCGACTAAATAAACGATCCAAGAAGGAAGGGGTATCCTTCTTGAAGGTCGGGGCAGCAAGACGTACCCCGCAAAATACAGGTTGACCAACTTCAACTTCTCGTCATTGACGCGCACGTGGGGTTGCCAGCCAACTCCTCCAACCGCTGCTTAACGTGCGACAATTTAAGCGTCGATGCCGTTTTCCTCGGGAAATGACGACGGACGAATTCATCCGTTGGGTTCACCGTCGGTTCGGCTGCGGACTTCAGCCCCGTGATTAGGCAATACTCCGTTTTTGAAAAACGGAGCGGTTTCTTCCCGATGATCATCCAAAGCTCGTCACGATTGTGAAGCTGCGTCTGGCACTTGATGAGATACCACAACAGCTGCGCAGACAAATTGAAATTCGCGGCAGCGTTGACGAGCCTGCCGAACGGACTCCCTTCCGTAAAAACTGCCAGCTCATCCTCGTTTAGCCAACCAACGATCTCCTCGCTCACTTCGCAGTATCATGACGTGATATGTAACCGGTAAATCTTTCTCATCGTCGCCTCCGGCAATTTGCTTCTTCAATTGAACCTACAAATCAATAGAAAATTAATACTAATGCTGCGGGAAAATTGCTTATGGTGAGATAGGCCGCCGCGCACAGTCCCTGCCATGCTGCGCGGAGACCTTGCTATGCGCGCTGGGGACCCGTGCGCGCCAGCGCGGGACCCTGCGACATAGCACGGGACCGTGCTATGTCGCAGGGTCCCCGCGCTGTCACGCACGGGTCCCCAGCGCTAGCAAGCACGGGTCCGTAGTTTTCACAGCGCGGGTTAATTGGGGAGGACTCCTGCGCTTTCACACGGATCCCTGAGATTCAAGACACGGGGCCCCTGCCTGTGCAAGCACGGGTACCCTGCGGCCTAAATTTAGGGTCCCGTGCGATTGTATAGGACGGGGTCTTTGAAAAATAATTGAAATTACCTTCAATTGGGGTCTCGCCTGAACTGCCATGGATTCTGAGCTTCAAATTCGACTGTGAAGAAGAAGAAAAGGGAGAAAGCTTGATCGATTTTGCAAAGGGCCCGTGAAGTGAAAGGGTTCTTCTTATTTACTTTTGCTTTTTCAGATTATACAGTAAACCTCTGTCAAAATCTGTAATTTCGTTAACTGTCGTTGATTGCCATTAAAAAAAGGGTATAATAGTCTTTAACGCAGAGTAAGTAAGGATACATTGGTCTTTATCATTTAGGAGGCTACTTTTTTAACGTTGACGTTGTCAAAGGCCATTTTTTTTTAAATAATCCGCTTATAAGATATAGGATGTTACTGCTAATACTAGAACGGGACAAAGTTTCCTAATGTTCACAATTTGACATATGAAACCTAATTATTTTACACAGCCATAAGAACTAAAACATTCTACTACACGACTACGACGTTGTAAGAAACACGACATTATACATACTAAATAGGTCTATCTATCATCTCATCGGCTCAGCGTTGGCATGCCTTTGAGTTTTTGTTTTCCTTTTTCTATAAGAAGTAAGTTAACTGTTCCTTCTTCCTCGAGCCACTTCGCCGCTACAGTTCATTCCACTGCTTTAACTCGTTCATCATGGCTCCTTCAGCTGCGAAACTTGCTGCAACCTAAATTACAACCGAGTTTATTTTCCGAAAAATAGCGTACTATTCTCATCTTAGTTATGCAAATAAGATCGAAGAACTAAAAGCTATGCATGTATGTACACCTGGCTTTTGGCTTCCTTGAAATCTCCCATGTACAATGGCCTAATAGTGATCACTCTTTCTTGTCATTTTCACGTTGCCTTTGCCTTCTTCAGCCCTACGCTTCCTTTCCTGATATAGAATTCGATGACTTTAGCCGATAGACTAAATTCGTTACTAATAGTAGAACCATGAGAAGTATACGACGATTACTTACTTGATCCTTAAGACTCTCTTGCTGTATTAACTCTCTAACAGGCCGATACGCAGCAGTGATGCACAAATTCTATAATTTTACATGAATTCAACTACGATGTTAACGTATTTTCAGCACTATATTATAGCACAGGGGACAGGAAAGAAAAAGAGAAAAGAACCACCTTCAAGTCACTCCCACTGTATCCCTCAGTCATAGTTGCAGCTCGGTGATGCTCAATCTCTCGTCAACCTTCTCTCTGGACAACAAAGTCTTTAGGATCTTCTCCCTATTCTCCACGGATGGTAAACCGACCAAGATTCTGTAATGACAGATTACATATTAATCATCTTAGAAACTGCAAAACGAAATGAAAAAAAGGTTTAACACTAATAACAAATTGGCTTTATGATTACCTTCTCTCGAAACGCCTTATAATTGCTTCGTCAAGATCAAAAGGCCTATTGGTTGCAGCAAGCACAAGAATCCTCTCACCAGGTTTAGTCAGCAATCCATCCCAATGAGTCATGAACTCATTCTTAATCTTCCTCATGGCCTCGTTTCCCCAGATTATTCCTCTGCCCAAGCATGCTATCGACTTCATCCACAAAAACTATAGTTGGAGAGACTTTAGCTGCGAGGGTGAACAAGCCCGAACATTCTTTTCGTCTTCGCCAAACCACTTCGACGTAATAGTAGACATGGAGACGTTGATGAAGCTTGCCCCAGCTTCGTTGGCTATGGCCTTGGCCATCATGGTCTTTCCAGTCCCAGGTGGCCCGAAGAGTAGAATTCCACGACAGGGTTTTAAAAGCCCGCCTTCGAAGAGGTCGGGTCGCCTGAGGGAAGCATCACTAATTCCTGAAGGGACTCTTTGATTTCGTCCATGGCGCCTATGTCTGCAAAAGTCACGCCGATTTCGCTGGCTGGTATAACTTCTGGCCTTATGCGTTTTTCGAACTCATTGTCTGGTGGGATTTCCTGGTGCAATAAAGAGAGAGCAACTACAATTTCAGAAAAGCAAAAGGAGAAACCATGGGGTTGTATTGTAGAGTTTTCGATTCTCTCTAAGTCTCATTAATGATATAACCTTTGAAATTGCAGGTTCTTCACTCTTGCCTTCGGCTATTGTGTTTCAGGTTTTGTTTCTGCCCCTACTTTTGCTGGTTCTTCCTGTAATAAAACTGTCAAATATGATATAAGATCCATTAAGATTTAAGAACAGTTGCCAGTGAAACAGAAACAGTCGAACCTTATGCGTTTCAGCCTTTGAGTCGAGCTTCAAGCTGCCACTTACAGCTGTTTTTCCTTCCTGGAATATGCTTACCCATGGGAAAGGCTGATCGAAGGCCATAAACAAAGGTCAAAGCTGATTTAAAATGCCAACAGAGCATAAACTAACAGTAAATAATAAAAAAAAGGCATGCCATTACCTTGTAGGTGAAATAACGAGTTCCCGTTTCTGTAAAAGGGGTCCATCGTATTCATCAAATGGTAGGAGATCGCAGACACCACAATCTCCTCTATGTAGTTGCTAAGAGCTATTGTGTCAGCGACGCATATCGAGCCCAAGTCATCGCACTCGAGATCGTTAGCAGCGAGCACCTCGATGATGTGATTTCTGTTATCTTGGTATAGGATCGTCTTCATATCCTCTTCGAGCTGCGACTTCCAGCTACACGGTTATTCTCGTCCTCAGGGGGCTTTACTTCGATGTGTAAGAAAATACAGAGGATACTTTCTCATCAAGCTCCATGTAATCGTCTTCTGGGGAGACCATTCTTGAACCAAGAATCAGAATTTTTCCAGACAACTTCCTCAGCATCTTTTGGAACAAGACGTACATCCTCTGTGACTTGAAGAGGAGTTTCTCCACGTCCCTGACGTAGAGGACGACGGGGGAGACCTTAGATACATTGATGAGAACCTGCATGAATGCAGTCATACATTAGTTTCAGTAAGTAATTTATGTATCCTTTTGTACAATTATCAGGCAATGAGAAGTTTTGTATACCTTGTAAAGTGTCTGAACAAGAAGTTTCTCATCAAAGCACCAGCTACTACTGCGTTTAAGTGGAGCTGAAATGCAAAAAAGTGATATACAGAGCTATTACGAGTTTACGCCAATAACCATATTTAATCCAAAAGAACCTGGTACTGGAACTGGATTGTTTGAAACAAGACCACTCATGTTTGCTGAGGCTGATGAATTTCGACGCAGCCTTGCTGGATTGGAGATTTCTTGTCCTCTGCACACGAAAACATAACACAAACGCCAAGAATTATAACTAAATCAGGCAATACATAAAGGGAAATTTTCAAGGACGGACTTTGACAGAAGATCAGCTCCACTGCTTCGCCTTCGGAGAGCACCTACAACAGGTAGATAGCTTTTAACCTTAATACTGGCAATTAAGTTACGAAACGGCTATAAACTTCGAGGAAAAGACAAACTGTGACGCTAGAATCGCAAACATTCTGCTTCGTGTGAAAAATAATAAAATCATCCCAATACCTGTATTCTCCGGTTTAGGTGGACGTAGTGAGAACGATCCAAGAAAATCAGACATCCTTCCAACGTTGATTCTGATATACTTCTTTTAAAAGACTGCAAGAGGAATATCAACCAAAAAGGAATACATCGGATACTCTCGTGAATTATATGGATAATTTGTGCATCCAATGGACAAGAACTAAACTACTTACAAATTTATTCGGACCTCCATACTTGCCTTGCATCTGAGTTAAAAGAAAAGGATATTTCACCTGCTGCTTTTGTTGGAAAATAATCAGCGAAAATCTCGATAACTAACTTGAGAGAAAAATCATTCACGTCCAACAGCAAAAACTTGGCTTCAAAGTAATGAGCTAAAGCCTTTGCAAGCATCTGCTGGTAAGATTCTGAAAACAGCAAAACATGTCACCATAGACAAAGGCGCCAAAGCAAAGGTTTGCAAATAAAAAGAGATAAATACAAATCATGAAATGAAACAACTTACCAGCAGGCCCAGAAAGCAATATAGTCCGACTTGCAGGAGTTAAATTCCTTATATGCTTCGAGAAGAAATCAGCTCCCTTCAGATGAACAAACGCCGCACTTGTCAACAGCGCGCGCGTCTGTTCACTGTTGTTTGAATGGGAGACGATACATGTATAGATTTGTACACACATGGATGAAATTACACACGAACACACACACACACATACCTGAGATAATAGGGAAATTGATCGAAGGTGACGGTGCTGTCTCTGCCATTGGAGATGAGGCTCAGCATCTCCTGCTCCATCGTCGGCGCGTCGATGCCAGACGCCAACCTGGAGCCGCTCCATTTGTCCGATCCAGTAGCCAATCCCAGCCCCACGCCACACACCCTATGCCTACGCCCAACGCAGACATCAACATATGCTTCGACTCCATTTCTCTTCGGAGAAATCAATTATCCACACAAAAAAGGACCTAATCTAAAATCCCCCTCAATGGCGTCCACCATAAACTGCTCCCGCCAAAAAAAAGCATAGAAAGCAAGGAAATCGGTTGCTATACACGGCTATGGATGCACGAACAACGTACGTGAAGTGTGCGATGCGTATATAGAAAGGAAAGGGTGGTTGCGAAATGCTTCCCATATTTGTCTGTCCTCACCTTCGTTCGAATTTCAAAACTGTAACGTGACACGTGGCACGAAGGAGTTGCCTGACGTGGCGGTGTGGTGGCAGCAGTGGTGCACGAACATCACCGAAATGGCATTTATTATTTGGACAAGAAGCAAGTTTTAAGGGTATTCTTTAATTATCATAGTTATAAGGGGCTTAAGTGTAAGTGAACTAACTATTCTAGGGGGCAACATGCATTTATCTTGTCAAATGAACGGGGAAAATGGCGCCGGAATGATTGCCAATCAAATTTCGCGGAGGGCGTATCTTTTTGTCGCGAAGTGACAGTCCCTAGGTTGCAAACGAATCGAATTGAGTCGAATACCTCCATAAATTCTATTGTATTTTTTATTTCCGAATATTCATATTCTTATTCTTGACTATTCGAATACTAAAAACTGATTCATATTTATTTGCTCATTATATTCGAATATATTGCGAATAATCGATATTCGGATACGAATATTTTTTTTTTCAGAAAACCTGTTTTAAGGAAAACAAATAACGCAAAAAATACGTAGTAGTGAAAATGCGGTTACGACATAAAAAGAAAAACATAGCAAAAACATATCATAGGTTATCCAATACATCATACGAAAGCTTAAAAAATCTTTTGCTTTATGTGAGTTTGGCACTCGAAGCCTTGAGAGCCGACTTTAAGTGGCGTAGAGAGATGCGACTGGTGCCATAGGGGTGTGCATGGGAGAGCAGAACTATGGTGTCGCTCAAATTATGGCAAGAAGTAATCAATGTCTAGGCTTTTGCTCTAATTTTAATTGTTTATTAGTAACAAATTTTCAATAAATCATGTGGGCTTTTTTGGGACATATATATAATATATAAATTATTTAATATTTGTTATATTATTCGAACGAATATTCTAATAACATTCGAATCGAATATTGCCATATGTATTCTTATTCGAAAATTATTCGAATCGGAAAAAATATCTATTCGGATTTGTTATTCTAATATTTCGAATCCGAATCTTAAATTTCGAATCGAATTCGAGTCGAACAAAAAGATTCGATCATTTGCAACCTAGTTGTGCCCTACCGTTTGACCCGTAGTGTATTTTCGTGACTGTGAATTGTGATGGAGGATTATGGGAAAAGTGCAGCTGCGTGGTGTTCTTGGACAAAATTACACACGCACACCATAGCTAACTGACCGTGAGCTGAACTTTATTTTGCAAATATGTTCAAATTGTAGATAATCAGAAAGACCTTCGAGCATATTAGTCAGGATGCCGAGTGGTCTAAGGCGCCAGACTCAAGTTCTGGTCCTCTAACGAGGGCGTGTTCAAATCCCACTTCTGACATGTTTTTTTGTAATTTTAATATCACAGAGAAAGATAGAAAAAATAAATAATGGTAATAAAAACTGCGTTTGCCAGGAGTCGACCCGGGTCATTGTTTAGGCAATTATCTAACCGTTGGACTACAAACGCTGATGCGAGTTTCTTATTTGCCAAGCTACAAGGCTATTTGTAAGCTCTTACTTCCATCAGACCATTGCAATTGATAGATTCAAGACTGCAAACAAACGATTAACTCTCCATCATACGAACAAACAATACACACAAGAAACCAAAACCTTATTTATAGAACATGATCACCGTTTTCCAGCACAACACAAACCACAAACAGATGTACACTATGCAGACAGACAATATTCAAGCAAAGAAAATCCCAACATATAATAACATAGGTGGTGGTTTTCGATTATTAACACGTACACACCGCCGCCGAATATCACACACAAGCACACACAAACCACGACGATTCGAACCACCATTAGAAATCGAAACGACAAAACCACAAATAATCAGCTCACAGCACTCAATTGGACAAGAAGCATCCTTCAGACCCAAGACTGATGTATCTCGAACGACTTCCCTGCCTCAGATGTGCCAGCATTGTTCTTGAAGTTGAAACCAAAAGGATGACCTCCCGAAAACATAGCCAGTAAATTTCCACCGTGCACTCTACCTTCAGGAAGCTTCTTTGACATCGGGTCCTCGCAACTAATCATCGACAGCGAGGGTTGAGGAGCACAGTAATCCTTCGCATAAGTTACGACACTGTTATCAACATCAACTCTCAAGGGGGCGACTTCTTGCCTTTCGAAGGATCATGGACAACAATGCCTACGGTCTCACCACCATGAACCCTCTTGTCCTGAACCAGACCACCGTGAGCCGCGCAGAACCCAGTCCTAGCCCTAGCGATGGACTCGCAAGGACCGTCGCCCAGCCCAAAGCCCGAGCCCACATGACCCCACGAGCACCTATTGCCTCCACCGTGTGCCTTGCAGAAGTCTGTACTCCCCTGAGCACTCTTCCCACACCCCTCGAACTTGCACCTCTTGCCCCCGCCGTGGCGTACGCAAAAGTCGGTTCTACCCCTGGCGCTCCTCGTGCATTCCTTGACAGCACACCCTTACCACCTCCGTGCGCCCACGCAGAACAGCGTCCCTCCATGGACGCTCTTAGGGCAAACTCCACCTCCTTCATACGAGCACCTCTTTCCCCCGCCGTGTCCCTTGCAAAACGGTGTGCTTCCCTCCGCGCCTTTATTGCAACCTAGGAAAGTGCAGCGCCTGCCTCCCCCATGAGCCTTGCAGAACATCGTACTTCCCTGAGCTCCTTTAGAGCAGTTGGGAAACTGACACCTACGACCGCCTCCATGGGAGATGCATAACCCAGAGAGCCCCTCTGCGCTCTTCGTGCAATTCTCCCTCTGACACCTCTTTCCGCCGCCGTGGCGAATGCATAGCCCCGACCTGCCCCTGGCCGCGCGGCTGCAGCCGTCGTGGCTGCACCGCCGGCCACCGCCATGGGCGATGCAGAAATCGGTTCGTCCTTCGGCGCTTTTAGTGCATCCTAGGAATTCGCACCTACGGCCGCCGCCGTGGGCTTTGCAGAAGGCTGTTCGGCCTTCGGCTCCTTTGCTGCAGTTGGGACGCTGGCACCTTCGACCGCCGCCGTGGGCGATGCAGAGGCCCGAAGCGCCTCGAGCTCCCTTAGTGCATCCTTGGAAACTGACACTGTTTAGTACTGCTACTACGCTGCTGCTGAGACTGTGTTGTTATCCCGGAAGTACAGGTTGTTGCTGAGCTTTTTGGCATGTATTCACTCGAAGAGATGATCCGATCGATGGACTGGCTTGGGAAAGAGATGTTTTTCCATGTTCTGAGCATTCGTCGATACAAACAGAGGATTTGGCCCTCCATCCACATTCATAGCACCGAAAGCGTTGATCATCTTTGGCGAATTCATTGGCGCACTGGAGCTTGAATGGATAGTTGTGATATCAGAAAACGCAGGACTGCTGGAGAGACTCAGCTGCAGATCGACCTTGGGCGACGCATTAACTGGTTTGAGATAAGAACTCGCTGGCTTCTCTGAGCCCGATGATTTATCACCTCCTAGATGGAGAGAAAAGTCTAAGTCGAGATCCATCGAGGACTCTTCTTCGGTTTCCTTGGCAGAAGACATTGAGGTACACACAGTAGCCGTACTCCCCTTACTGTCTGACGAGCTTGACGAATTGCCAACGTGGAGGTTGAGACTAATGATAATTCCATCATCTGATTAGAAGGCCTGCCCAGAACGCTCCACTTTCTCTTGAGTCCCTTTGGAGCACCAGCGAACGAGTTTCTTCCAAGACATGAATCAAGCCTTAACGTTGTGTCCGCCGCTCCATTTCCTCCAGTGAAATGGAATTGCCAAGGATCTTGAATGAATTTGATTCCATGCCAACAAAACTACGGTGCTCTCAGTCGAACCAAAATTCAGTTGCTAAAGAACAGTCTTTCCTGACTCCTACTTGGGTTTAATAGTTATCTACAGAACTAAACTAGGTTAGATGTGTCTGAACGAGCACACCCCACCTCCGCTAACGAATCCAGAAGTATCACGCCGATCCATTGGTTCGTAGAATAGGTCAGATGCTTCCCTAATTAACAATCATAACACATCAAAGCTTCAGATTGATCTCAACATTCGGGACCCAAAGTTGAGAGTAAGCATCAAATTACACCTGCAAAAGCTGCATGTTAGTACAAAGTATTATAACCACATGAGATTGCAACGGAGAGTAAGATCAGTCAAAACTGAGATTCCCATATCTGTTTGGAAGAATATTTCAAAGATAAATATGATATTGCTATAATTAGTTTCATCAAATCATCAGTGATTTTGAGAAAGTTGACTCTGTCATGAATGTGATTATACAAGGTTTAATCTCGGTAAAGATATGTCAAAACTGCCTAATTTTACACCATGAACGGAGCAAAAACACCAAAATAGGATCCCAATGGTCAATACTGGTTGACTCAAGCCAAGGACCAGATAATCCAAGCAAAAAACTTATCAAACTTTTATAGCCTAAAAAATTCAAAAGATGAAGAAATCACCAGCGCAGGGGAAAGGAAAAATCAATTTTTTTAAAAAACCCCAAATAAAAACCAAGTTTCCGAGCTGAATTCTGACGTCCGAGGATACAACCACGTCATCAACAGACAAATAAACCAGCAATTCAGAACATAACCGTAAAAATACGAACAGGAAAATGACAATCGATGATAACTATTTCGTATCGAAGAATGATCACCTTTCGAATTCTCAAACTTATCTGGGCATGGGGGTCTTCAAGGTCTCATGGACATGGAGATATTATAAAATAGTGAAGTGGGCGAAGAGAATGATAGAGAAAAACTAGGGCTTCGTGAGGGCCGGCAGCGAACAAGAGAGACAGATAGATATGTAAATGATTTATTTGTGCTTTACTCTTTATATATTTCATCGTATTTAAGATAGAGAAAAACAACGCGGAAACAGAAATGAAAATTATATAGAAAATTATTATAAATATTTAAAAAAAATTACAATCGCCCCTATATATTTCACAATTTCATACATACGACCTCGTCACATATTAGATTTATATTGTTAGTTATTACAAGTGGAATCGAATCATGCTGTACGGAGCACGTGGTTTTCTGAGTCGAAATAAATGTTATATTTATATATCTAATAAATAAAAGAAATTATCTCCCAAAGTGGCCAGTGTAAATGGACCTCAAAACAAACAACAAAAAATTATCTTTTTTTTCATATGAATTTGATAATATATAAAAATAGACTAATAGAACATGTTCTTCGCAGCATCGAAAGGGCACGTAGACTTTTTCTGTCTCTTATTTCTTTGGTTTTGCTATTTCTATTTTGCGGCAAATGGAAATTGGGTTTGCGTAAGGGTCAGTAGCAACTCGCCACCGCTCGTTGTGCGTGGAAGTGGGCCCATTTTTTTGGAATATTCCTCGGCCTAATCATAGTTGCTGAAGGTTTGACTAAAATAAATGCATTGTAATGTAATGTAGATATTATAATTATCTGTGACTCAAATATGCATTATGCAATGTTAGAGTGGAAAGAGAACAAGAAAAAAGTCCAGCATGACCGAACATTAGCACGCATATATACATACATACCTATGGATTTATTCGAGTGCATCATTATTATTATCGCTTTGTAAAAGATCATAGATAGAGAAGAATATTGAATACTTGTGATCATAATGTAATCTCTAAAAAACTAAAGGTTGAGTGAATCTCTTTGATAAAGAGTGGTGGAGTAGAAAGAAGAACCATGCGATTTATTATGCTTTTTTTCTTCGTATGTCCTATTGTGAAAGGTAGCCAAAGAACATATCAAGGTCCAATATATGACCGAAGTCTTGAAATTTCAACTAAAATCATTCTATAGATAATAATGAGTTTTAAATTCAACTTCTATCGAGAAGGAAAAAAAAAAAGAGACTACTTCTTGGAGGCTAGTTTTGGTCTTATGGCCCAAATGATAATAGTATAAACTATTTTTAATAGAGAACCAAGAAATGGTCGAAAAGAGCCAAGTGGAGTTTTAGATAGGTTTCATTTCAGTCCAACTAGTTATGCTGGGTTTTATCGAATAAGGGATACATACAGTGAGTTCGATAGATAGATGCGTTACAAATTAATCTTTCAAATTAATTCGAATCGTAATCCACGTCACTCGCCGACCCTTCTCGGCTTGTTGCAGAGACTTCAAGGAATCGCCGGTCAGCTCACCTCGGTACTGTTGAACCACCAGCACCGACGCCGCCGTCGAAAACTCCGGCGAGATGAGCAGATTCGCCACCGGCCCGAGCTCGGGACACTGGCTTTTCCGACAAAGCCCCGCCGCGACCAGCTGTCCCTCCGATATTCTCCCGACGATGTAAAGATTACACCGCCCGTACGACTTAATCACCTCCACCGTCTCCTCCACGCCGCCCACCGCCCTCTCCTCGAATTTACAGAGCCGTCCTTGGAAACCCTTTTCTTGAATTCCTCAATGAACTCCTCGTCGGTCGCCCTAACCTCCGAAGAGTGCCCATCGCCTTCGTCAGCTATGTCGATCTGCGCACTCTCTCCGACGACCTTAGGATCCACGAAGATACGCACGACGTTCAACCTAATCCCAGGGTGCTCGGCCATCAAAGCGCCGTACGAACAGCGCCTCTCTGTCGTCGTGCCCGCCGAAGAAGATGCAATTGATGGTGTAATCCACGTCGCTGGCCGACACGTGGTAGGACCCACCTAGCCCACGGTCCACCAATATCCCCACGGAGCACGGCGCTCGCTCTAACACCCTCCGATTGACCTGCCTAAGCTCGGGCCTCATGGGCTCGAACTGACCGTCGAGCCTCATACGCTTGTGGAAGGGCAGAACCACCATGGCTATCCTCTTGTTCTCGGCTGTGGAGCATATGTCCTCGTGCATGCTTCCCATGGCCGAGATGGCCGTCGTCGGACGGATGCTGACGTGGCTCAGCTGCTGGTATGCCTCGAAGGAGACGGCCATGACTTGCTTGTAAGAATCTCTGCCCCAAAAGGCGGGCAGGCCGTTCTTTCTTGCCTTGTGGACCATGAGTATGGCCGAGGATCTCTCGAGAGTTCCTTGAGGTGCATCGCGTAGACTCTTAGCCCGTCCCTTCGGCCGGTCCGCGCGATGATTCCATGAGGTTGATGAAGCTTGGGATGGATAGTGTGCTGTGGAAGCATATTAGCATCCTCAGCTGAGTGTTTTTTCTCTTCTCTCGATCGTTCTGTGCTTGTACTCGCCCGATCTCGCCTTTCGAGCGGGTCGATACACGGCGATGACGCACGGCGTGGTTATGAAGGTGGTGAACAGCGCCATTAGGACCATTATAGCAAACGTCTGATCGTTCAATACCTGTAACGAAGAAAAATAATACATCTTTAGTATGACGTAAAAAGTGCTGTGGTTGAAGAACTATTAGAAATTGAGGGCTTCGTCAACCAACTTTTATAGGTACGATGACTCTTTATCGATGTGGTAGAAAACTCAACACGTCCCCTTACGTTAGACATGACTGAATGCGTAAATACGTGAACAAATGAATCGAGACAAAAGGGACGGAACTTACTCCTCTGTCTTTGCCAATGTTGAGAACGATGAGCTCAACCAAGCCCTTGGTGTTCATCAGAAACCCGAGGGCCAGCGACTCGCTCACCGAGAGCCTGCAGAGCAAAGAAACCGCAATGGTCCCGACGATCTTCCCGAAGCAAGCCGTGCATATGACCAATACGAGCAGTCCCCACGACTGTGCCCTTGGATCGTGGCCACATTAGTCTTCAGCCCGCTCGAGACGAAGTAGAGAGGAAGAAAAAGGCCCGAGACGAGATCCTCGACCCTCTCGACGAGGGCCCCTGCGAACGGCCCTTCCTTAGGCACGACGACCCCCACCACGAACGCCCCGAAGAGCGCGTGGATTCCTATCGTATCGGTCACAAAGCCCGCCGCCAAAACCGTGACTAGAGTCAGCAAATGTAGAGCTCGTTGACCGGCTCGCCCTCGGGGCACCTCCTCGCCATCGACCTAAAGAACGGCGGCCCGAGGAAGGTGCACGCGGCTACAAACCCTACCCCCGAAAGTAGGACCCATAGGGAGACTATAGGCGATCGGCCCGTCCCCGAGAGTGCTATAGCCAGTGCGAGGAGTATCCACGCGGCCACGTCGTTCACCGCGGGCGGCGGACATGGCCATGCGGCCCACGTCGGTCGTGAGGAGCTTGAGCTCGGCCAGGATTCGAGCCAAGACGGGGAAGGCCGTGATGGACAGAGCCACGCCCATGAACACTAGGAACGGACCTTGGCTCACGCCTTTTGATATCGTGGCTCGTAGGACGAAGGAAGTTCCTATGCCCAGGGTGAAGGGTAGGCTTATCCCGGCTAGTGCGATGGCTAGGGCTTTCTTCCCGGTTCGCTTGAGGGCCCGCGGGTCGAGCTCGAGGCCCACGAGGAAGAGGAAGAAGAGTAGGCCGAGGTTTGCGATGGTGTCCAAAACGGTGAGGCTCTCCTTGGGAATATGGTGTGCATGTACTTTTGGCTTCGGCCCAAAGCCGACGGGCCGAGCAGGACTCCTCCCTTGAAGAATGAAAGACGAATAAGTAAAGATTATGTAAGAAAAGGAAAGAAAAGACGAACTACTACTTACGATGATCTCGGCGACGACGCGGGGCTGTCTTAAAGGCCTTAAGAGGTAGGCGAGGGTTCGTGTGAGGGCGACGACTAAGCAAATCTGAACGATGACGAGGGGAAGTGCGTAGTGAAGGGGATTGTTTCCCTTGAAAGACGCCGTTTGAGGTTGCGGCCATGTGTTGTACTTTGGCCGCCGCCGCCGTTCCGTTAAGAGGCGAAGACATGACGTTTATTACCTCTGCGATGAAAGACAAGAACGACGACGACGATGATTGATGGGCTAAATGAACATGTTTATTCAAAGATGAACCACTCGTTTAGTCAAGGAGTTTGATATAAATATATATGGCGATGAGGTGTTGGATGTTGAATTTGAAATGTCATTCAACTATTGTGTTTCTACGTCATCATCATATAGAAAAGTTGCGAGCTGTCCAGGTAGTACTGTATAAACCAATTAACTAGTGGTAGTAGCTAGATGTATATTTTTTAACGAATTAGTTATGTGATCTATAATCCTAGGACGAAGAGGGCCCACTGCCCTTTAAGTTGGAAAATTAAAGACTGGAGTAGAAAAGTGAAACAACGATCTTCAATGAGTCACAAAAGTGGCAAGACTAGATTTGCTATGGTGCCCACCTACCGTGAGCAACCACAGTGAGAACCATAAGCAAATTTCTCAGATTTTTGCGTTTTCGATTGCATGCCGTTCAAACCTCCGTAAAACCATCTCATATCCATTGCATACCTAAATCAACCTCTCCAACCTGTTTAATTTCTAAGGAAATTCATTATTTATTATTCACATGTGGACGACGTACCGAGGTGATGATTTCTCAAAATAAAGGGTTGGAGAGGATGATTTAGGTTAAACAATTGATATGAGAGGGTTTACAGAGGTTTTGCGGCGTTGCGAATCGAAAAAACCAAGAAACCTGAGAGATTTGCTTATTGTGCTCACGGTGGTTGCTCACGATAGGTGGGCACCATAGCAAATCTCAAACAAGTTGGAGAGTAATGATTAGGTAGCAATGATATGAGAGGATCTACAGAGGTTTGACGGCGTTGCGTTATCGAAGAAACGCGAAAAACTGAGAGAATTTGCTTGTGGTGCTCACGGTGGTTGCTCACGGTAGGTGGGCACCATAGCAATTCTCTATCTTCTCTATCTATAATATATATATATATATATATATATATATAAGTGAAGGAGAAAGCAAATACAACTACCATACACCTTATGGAGGTATGTATGTATGGATGTAATGTCTTCGATCGTATTCAAGCTCCTCACTGTCGATGAAGAACGACAATAATATTAGACTTTTCTTGGGTTTTTTTTTTCCTCTTCTTTTTGGTATGTAAGGAGTTATGATTTGTTTGTGAAAGGAGAAAACAAGACGAATGAAATTTCCAGAGAAGGTGGAAGATGGGACAAAATAGTAGTAAGATACTTTTGAGATGAAAACACTCGCCTTCACATGATGCCTATTTTGTAGGGCGGGATTGAAATGTGATCTTGGACTTTTAATATCTGTTAAAAAACGGCAAAACTGCGACTTGATGTGTCCTCCTCCTATCTAATATCGCACGGACAAAATAATGCTAGCATGTTGGCAATTTGTAATCGTACTCAACTCAAAATAAAAAGTGGTTTCTCGATAATACTTGTTGGACTAATATATTATGCCCTATCACTCGTAAAAATAATAGTCTTGTTGGCATTTTGTATCATATAGTCAACCAATAAAAACACAAGGTTTCCCGATAATACCCCTCTCGGGTGAGTTAAATACCTTGGAAGGTAAGCACCAACGACTATTTAATATACTATAATAGTATCCTATCCAAATCTCTCTCTTATCCAATCCATCGTCACACATGAACATGGCTTAGACAGTACAATTTACCAACTTGTAAGAGAAAGATGATGAAAAAACCAACTGCTGCATATATAATACGTGTTACAATAGTTAATTATGAATTAACATAACCAGCATCTATGTCAACAAAATAAGTACACATACATATATGCGTCGCTTTCTGCTATTAGTTATCTGAGGCGTGATGTTTATTATCGTCATTTACGTAAGAAGGCAAGTAACAAAATCAAGGTGGACATATTATAATATAATAATAGTTGATTCCTTGGAGGGGTGGATATAATATATCATAGGAATGGATTCCTTTGAAAGATTCTCATAATTTCAATTCGAAGGATGTGAACAAGCAAAAGACGCAAGTGGCGAAGTGCGACTATTACATGATAATATGTTACATTGCAAATCTCATAAAAAGAACATTACTTGTTATTTTTCAACTGAGATTGAGTTTGACAATTGACATTGAAAAAATATATTAGCAAGTTCGAGTTTGTACGGATAAATTCGAATGAATGAAAAAATATAAAATGCCGAAGTTATTAATGACATATATATTTGAAGCTAGTAATTACCAATATCTAGAGTATTAATGTAATTCACACGTAAATGCACGAACATACGCAAAGGTATTTGACATTTTAATATAAAAGCTTGTAAATTGGGTGAGAACAATGGATAAGAGATTGAGTTTGAACTGAATTATAGATGAGTTGAATTTTTAAGATAAAGTTGGAGTTTGAATTATCCAAAACACAAATCTACTTGCATTTTTTTACTTGAAATTTATAATACGTCTTATCAGGTTCGAAGAAAAATGTATATTAGTAGTAGATTATGCAATGAATAATGATAAGTCAACAATATAATTTATATATATAATAGATCAATTATGCATGATACGGTATATTCCCATTATTCGACACGCCTCTCAGGTTCGTGTACATATATTTGACGAGTTGTATAGTTTATTGTTTATATTAATGTTTGATGTAGATATATAACGTTGAATATGGAGTTAAATTGCAAAAACAATTGCATGGCATACGTAAGTCGATTGTAGTTGACTCCGATCTGTATAGTCGATAAATGGGCCTAAAACAGAAACAAAGTGCATATCTGGCCCAACTATAAAGCCCATGATAAAAAGGGTGTGGATTTGTAATTATTATGCGATCTGCCAAGTTTGCCCTCGATGAAATACGAAGGAAAATTCTATAGTGGGCTCTGCTATGATATGAACCAATATTATAACGTGTGAAAGAAAACTAGGGACACAAAATCTGCTATGGAATTGATTTTCGTTTTTCCATTCCAAGAGTTCATTGCAATCTTCGGCTAAAAATAAATAAAATAATTGCAGTCTTGAGTTATGTATTAATAAATCTTTCCTAAACACAGCTGCGTGCCCAGTAAAGGAATTAAAGCCCTACCGCTTTCCTAACATGGAGAAACAGAGGACTGATGAGCCATTATGAGATGGACAAGAAAGTCCCCACAAGTTGAAAAAAGAAGCAGATTTTGACCATTAGAATAAGTAAAAAAAGAAGCAGACAGAAGAGAGAAGGAGAGAGGAGAAGGGGGTTTTTATAATAATGAAAAGTACAGTGGGCAAAGCAGAGGAAAAGAGGAAATACGATGGTGTAAAGTTGGGTGAAGTGGAAAAAGAGGTGTTCAGACCACACCAGCGAAGCCCTTTTTGACACCTAATAAGCAATCATCAAACAAGCAGCTCCTCGCCATGATTACAATCACAACAGTGGCAGCTTTGCTAACGTTGACAGCCAAGAATTGCGAGCTTTTAACAAGGATGGTAACCACCCTTTTCGTGTAGCTTCTGCTAGAAAGCTTGCTTCTTTGGTCTGGGAACTGTATCAGTACAAGCTCCCTCTTTCTGGGATGTATCGCGGCGGCGGCGGTGATGGCGGGGAAGCTCTGCCTCGGCTTCGCCGCCACGGCTCCATCAGAAAGGCGTCGCCCATTCACCTGACATGGTAACGTATCTACAAAGCCTTTTCTTGTAATTGTTTTTGGTGTAGGAGTTGTGAAAAGATCCTCTGTTTTTTCTTGGGGTTCTCTTTTGCCTTATTTGATTATCAATTCTTGAAATTAATCAACAGAATCCAGAAAGTTCTAGCAATCTTAGGAATCAAACAACGCCGATGATGCAACATCTTCGAACAATTGAGAGGTTTAACAATGCAATACAACCAGCATCACCAGCTAGCTACTGCAGCTCAATGGAGGTAAAGCACATTATCGTCTAACATTTCTTCTTTTTCTTTATTATCTACATTCATAGCTTAAGGACTAGTATGAACTGCTGAGGATTGTGGCCTGTAGTTTGTATCTCTTTCGCGTCGAAATTTAATTTCTTTGCTTGCCATGTAATAATTCGAACAACCCAAACGCGGAATTAATTCCTGCTAGATTCATTAGTGGTGTGTCGACTTCGAAGTGTACTGTTCTTGATCGTCGATAGTGCTTCACGCATTGCAGATTGCACCTTACAACCCTGCGATAACGCCGACGAGCTCCGTAGAAGTGAGAACTAGAACAGGGGAAGTCGGCGGCAGCTTAAGCTTGAGAACATCCACCGAACTTCTCAAAGTTTTGAACCGAATATGGAGCTTGGAAGAGCAGCACGGCGCTAACATGGCTCTCGTCAAGGCGTTGAAGAAAGAGCTCGAGCGCGCCCGAGCCCAAATCAAAGCCTTGTTGAGAGAGCAGCAAGCCGTCGTCAAGAAATAAGCGAGCTTATGAAGCAGATATCTGAAGATAAATTAGCCAGGACGAACGATGAACACCATAGGATCGAAGCTGCCGTAAATTCCATGCGTGAGGAGCTTGGGAATGAGAGGAAATTAAGGAAAAGATCTGAAGGTCTGCACAGAAAGCTAGCCCATGAGCTACAAGACGCTAAGGCGAATCTTGACAGCGTTTCTAAGGATTTGGAAGACGAAAGGAAGTCCCATCACTTATTAGAAGACCTCTGCGACGAATTCGCTCTTGGGATGAATAGATACGGGAAAGAAGTGCGTGCTCTGAGGCAAGAATCTGATACAAATTGGGCTGAGAGCTCTGATTACGATAGTTTGCTCCTTCATATTTCTGAATCTTGGCTCGATGAACGTAAGCACAGGTGAAGTTGGGCTCTTCGGGGCGAGGAGGTAATGACTCAGCTGTAATGAAACTGAGCTCTGAAATTGAAGCTTTTCTCAGGCCAAGGTCCATAGTAACAAACTGCCTGAGATCATGCCTTGAGAAGCTCATTAGAGTCCATCCCTCTCAACACTGCCATTAGCGCCCCGCAAGGGGAGGACAACGAAGAAGACGACGACTCTCCCTGTAATGATTCGAATTATTTCGAGCTAGAGAAAATGGGCGAAACCCTTTAAGATCTTCCCAGAAAGCCAATTTATATCACGAAGGTGAAGCACGAAGCAAAAGCAGCCTACTGTAACAAGCAAAGAATTGGATATTCTGACAGGGCAAAGGGTCTTATTAGCCCATCTCGTTTGCAGGTGAAGTTTGAGGAACAAATGGCTCGAGCCATATCCCACCTCGATGGTTCGAACCAGGCGAGGGATGATCACGAAAAAAGAGAGGTTTCGAAAGAGGAAGGTGGGTACGAGGATGGTGATGTAATAAATGCGAACGACATGATGAAGAACCTTAACAGAAATCACTATATGTTAGTGCAGAGTGAGAAGTTGCACCCCGAGAATAAAGACTACGCTGTGTCTAGGCATTGGAAGAATCAACCTAGTCCCATAAGACAGTGGACGAATAAGCTTTCATCGCATGGAAAAATGGTGTCTGAGTTGTCGTCTTCTTCGAAGCTGCCTCAAGAGCTGAAGGAGAATACATTGAAGTCTAAGCTGCTTGAAGCAAGAACTAAAGGTCAAAGGTTGTCGAGAGGTCGAGGCTAAAAGCTTCGACCATATCTTCAAGAAACGATTATGGAGGGTTTTTTTTTTTTTTAAACAGTTTATGCAGCTCTATTCCTTTTGTCAAGTATGATGATCATTATGTTATTTTACGTACGTTATGTGTCGTCTTCAATTTGTATCTTGTTATACCTCTGTCAACACTTGGATTAGGACTCGTAATTTCTTGTATTTTGATATATATTCTGTCGATATATTAGAAACAAGAGAAAAAAGAGGGGTGTGAATAGAATCAACAAGAGGAAGGAAGGACCCACTCGCTATAAGATTGAGTTTTGAAAATTCAATTTTTATATGTTTTCATTTAAAAGGCGATCGAATCATAGCACTCTTTGCTTTGAACTATTGAAGATCTCGTACGACTAATCGAAACAAGGAAGATCTTGTATATGATTATAATCTTGGAAAGTAATAATTAAATAAGTTATCTGTCGAAGTGAAGATCTCTTAAATAAATCTTCTCCCAAGTGCAAGTCACTTGTTAGCTTTCTGGACCCCAAAAATAAAGTGAAATCGTCAATATAGAAAAATTATACTAAGAGTCGACTCAATCCATCTGCTTTGAACTACACTCATTGCTTGGAATTTGGATGCTTATATTCGCAAAATTATATATTGTCATTCATCGTATGATAACTGAAATCAACTGATTCAGGAAGAGATTGGCCGATGAAATTGAGTTCTGATTTTCCTGACAAATGGCATGCACGCAAGGAAGAATTACCGAGGATGTACTTTCGAGGATATGATTTGTTAAACTAATATTTATTTTGAATTAATCTATGTCTAACTTCATAAGAAAATAGGGTTTGATAATATATATATAAGATCTTTTTGTTAGTGATATCATTAAAAGATGCAAAGTTTTTAAAATGGAAAAGAGAACAAACTTGTAGGGTTCGTGCAGAAATAACTTGTAGTTTCAAGATTTTAAACTGTCAAAAGAAAACAAACATTGGATTATTACATTTTCAGGATCAAGACACACATCACATTACTGCCTGAAAAAAGGGCCACTTAGATAATAACAAACGACCAACAATAAGACATGTCTGGAAACTTGCTGCTACCAATAGCTTAGAGAGGCCCAAGAAAGAACCATTGTGGCTGCCCTAGCCATTGTGAAGAATACATGATAATCATAGTTAGTTACCCAGAAAAAAAAATATATCATAGGATAAATGAACCAAGAACTCAACGCACAGAAACCCTAGCAGCTTCTATTTCACTACAACATGATTCACTGAAATGGATGATCATGAATATGTATACCAATAATATCTCCATTGTTGGGAGAACTGAAATATGGGAAATGATAAGTAATAACTGAAACAACAAAAAACTGCAATACTATGTACAATTAATGCGAGAAAGAAATGATTAATATGGTATATATACTCCAATTAAAGGGAGCTCCCTTCAGTCCAAGAACAGAAAGATATAGATCCAACTTGACTCCCTCGTCATTCACTCAATTGCCAATGAGTAGCAGTAAATCTTCAATCAATACTCAGGCGTTTGAATGAATGAATAAGCAGCAAATTGAATCCCACATTAATCCCTAAGCTTGAACTGAAGAAAGCTCTCTTCCTTATCGTCACACAGAATGTTAAAAATATAGAAGACAGTTCTCGTCAAGCTGGTAACTAAAACACATAGGATTTATGAGGTCGAATAATATACAAGGCAAGACTGTGGAAGAGAGAGAGAGAGAGAGAGAGAGAGAGAAAAGGATTTGTTTGTGGGAGACAATCAACCCCTTCTAAGGATTCTACGAGATAATTCGTGGCTGAATAAAGGGGATGAATACCTGGCTTTATATAGACGAGTGAGTTTCTTGGAAACTATATATGAAAAATATAATTTATATGTATATATACCCGTATGTATGTTATTTACATACGTATATCAGCCTCTCTGCCCTAAATAAAGAGAAGGAAGTGGCTAGGGCTTCTAGTTGAATCAATATATACATTGGAGACTATTGCTGATCTCTTGAGCATATTATTCATAAAGCTAACCATTGTTCCATTTTAAGCATTGATTTGACGTACTAGAAATAGTTAAATACACAAAGTTCTACATATTATTCAAATCCACGGTTTTCTGCCAGTGACACATTTTCATGTTTAAGTAAGTATCAGAAAGGGAAAACCCTATAGAAGAATATTTAGAAATTATAACATCAGTGCATCATCACTATGTCCTTGCATCTTTCCTGTAACTAGCATAATGTTCTAGGAGAACGTGCGCTAACTCAACTATTGATAAGCAACACGTGTGATAAAATATAACAAATAAAGCTCGCAGTTGAGAGCTTTCAAACAAAGGCACTAAACACAAGTTAATTTACAGTTCAACACTGTATTTACTCAAGAAAACTATGTACAGCAATCTGCCCTTTTAACATGGTTTCAAACTCACTGTTCACTTTGCTTTTTGGCGCACGCCATTGTGAGAGATTTTCCTTATATGGAAAGAAACAGACACATATGTACATGGCAATCTCAGGAGTGTCCTAAATCTCTGTAAGTTAAGTGATAAATACTAATACAGAACTAAGATGTAATTTGTATAATGATGATGGCAATGAGGAAATAATGAAATTCGAAAAAGAAAATAACTGTATTGTGGAGGAAGATCATATCAGATTCTCCATGTAAGAAAAATAATGTGAATGTCTTGTCAAAGCAAAAAGGCTGTCTCTTTATTGCAATCTTACTCACCCCCAACGCTTCAAAGCTTGCCCATTTTCATATAATTTCATTTTCATTCCATGCCAAGCCAATTTTTCATTGTCCAATCACACCTTATTACACAGCTTTTTTTATTTGTAACAGTTATTTCACGTGTTGGCCTAACCTGTATTTAAATCAATTACGATATGCCTGATTAAGGGTTTTTTGCCTTACCATGGTATTTAAAGATGTGCCTAATACCAAAGTTATTAGTTAATAAATAAATTGATATTATGTGACTAGTCTTGTCGAGATGGGGCAGAAGGGATTCCACTTTTAATGAGCTGTAAATCTTCATATTGAGTGACATAGTGACAAAATATATAAAATGCAAATATGTCCCCTGCATATTAGAAATTGTTGATGTTAGCGTTCACAGAACAATGTTGGGTAACATTCTAGTCAACATCTGTTGGCCGAGAATGTTCCCTTTCTCAGTTTTATCTTTCATGCCCAAAACCTATTTTAATTATGACGTGGAATTTTTCCAGTGTTGTGCAGGACTCATTCAAGGAATGGAACGGATCAAACCGCGTGGAAGAAGTGTAGATAGCAAGAGCAAAATCGGAAAAGAGTATACTAAAAATAGGCGACTTGGAGCTCAAGTGAAGACCGAGCAATCCGAGCTGACCAAGTCGATCTACAACGGTCACTAACTGTTCAAATACACTTAGTGGACGTTAGTGGACGTTGTGGGAGGTTGCCAAGTCGTTTGGACAAGTCGTTCCAGGGTGAAGGCATATATAAGTCGAAGACTTAACCATTTCGAGTAGGACGAACACCGAGCGAAAATCAGAGCTTTTCTGAGCGAGAGTAATTTCTTGAAAGAGTTTTCTTTTCTAAGTCTAGCTTTTAGAGGCCGTGAGATCTTTAGGTTTAGAATCCTTTTTTTGATTCGTTTCGTTTGCTAGACTAGATTTGACTATCTTTTTGATAGTTTGTGTAATCCATATTTCTAGTGGATTTTTACGCCGAGAGGCACGCAGCAAGTTATTTGACTTGCTGCACAAAACTTCATTTGTGTTCGTTTCGTTTTCCGCTGTGCGTTTAAAAGTGAGAGTGAGTGTTAGCCTAACATCGAGTCCAACATCAGTATATAACTTGGCGTTTTTCATCCATTGTGTACGGGACCCCCCTTCAAAGTGGTATCAGAGCCTACGCTTGACATTAACTAAGCGCTGAAGATCATCTACAATGGACGTTACAAGCTCAAACCACCTCGCCAAAGTTCCTGTGTTAGACGGCTCCAATTATGCCTATTGGAAGGTTCGTGTTCGGCAGTGCATCAAGTCCATCGATGTGCGAGCATGGGAAGCAGTGCTGCATGGTTATACGACTCCAAAGACTCCACAAGACGCTGATGGCGAAGTCGTGGATAAGCCGTTCGAGCAATGGACGATCGCTGAGAAGAACGCGGCCGAATACAATGACAAGGCACTCAACGCCATCTTCTCATCCGTGGACATGTTTATGTTCAAAATCATCCAAAATTGCTCTACTGCTCAAGATGCGTGGGATCTTCTCCAGAAGTACTGTGAAGGCGACGCTAGTGTGCGTGAAACCAAGCTTCGCCTCCTCCTTAGTCAGTTCGAGAACATCAGAATGAAGGAAGACGAAGATATCAGCACGTACTTTGGAAAGCTGTTGACGATCTCAAGCGAGTGCGCCAGCCTAGGAGATCCTATGACAATAAGGTATTAAACTCTAAAGCTCTTCGTACACTAACCGAAAAATTCATGTGAAGGTATCGGCAATCGAGGAATCATACAACCTAGCAACATGAACTTCACCGTCTTGATGACATTCTGAAAAACTTCGAAACCAATCTCGAAGTCCAAAGGAGGGCCGCACGAGGAAAGAGTGTTGCACTGGTCAGCCAGCCATCGAAGGAACAGATTGAGTTCGATCCCGACAACGAAGAGGACATGGCCATGGTTGTGAAGAGATTTGCGAAGTACTTCAAAAAGAAGAATGTTGTGCAGAATGTTGGCCCAACATTCAGAAAAGGCCAGAATGCACAAATTGAAACCCTCTTCTGCCCCTCCGTTCGTAAAGCGCAAGCCATTTGGTAAGTCTGATGGAAAGAAAAAGAATATCAACTATGAGGCAATTAGATGCTTTGAATGCCAAGGTTGGGGCCATTTTGCCAACGAATGTGCTAACACACTTCGCAAGCATGGTAAGTCTATGTGGATCGACTTGTCAGACGATGAAGATGAAGATGAAGAGCCTAAGCAATCGTCAGTGACCATACAGTCCTTTTCTGATGATGAAGAAGATGAAGATAATCAAATCGGACTTACTGCGGTAACTGATGTTGAGCCAACATCTGACTCAACATCTGTAAAACACATTATTTTTGATTATGATGATTCAAACTGTCTTGATGGTCTTTTGAGTTGTGATTCAGAACCAGAAACAGAGAGTTGTGAAGAAGCCTTTAAGCAGTTGTCCACGAAATACGACTTGGAGAGGGCAAATAACCTACAACTCCAAGCTGCGGTGAAACTATTGATCGAAGAAAATGAGAAAAATGAAAAGATCATTGAAGGCTTGATGGATGGCATGAACAAGTTGGAAGCCACACTGACAAGAAAAGAGAGGGAACTCGACACGATTCAAAAACATGTAAATAAAGCCGAGGAAACGTTCACTAAATTGAACAAGGGTAAGTCCACCCTTGATGATATATTGTCTCTTGGTATTTATGATAAGCAAGGCCTAGGATTTAGTGCTCAGCTTGCTTGTGATAGCTCAAAACCCGTGTCTCATGATCAGCCTAAGATTGTTTTTGTTAAAGCTAAATCTGTGAATGACGATGTTGAAATCGTAAAGCCTAAAAATAGTCCCGAGCATGTGACCCAGAAAATCATGATAAATCATATGTGTGTGATCATTGTAAGAAGTTAGGTCATTTGAAGTCATACTGCTGGAAATTGAAGAGAGAGATTTCTGCAAAGAAATCGATGTCGGCTGAAGTGTCACCCAACATATCGGTCAACATTGAGAAATCAGCATTGAAAGATATGTCTGGTACAGGCTCAGCTGGCTTATCTTCGAATTCCGGTGAACAGAATGCCGTTAAACCTCCTAAGAAAGCTTGGATCAAGAAATCAGGTCATAAATGTTTAGTTGTATACACCTCTTTGCGAGCTAACGTGACAGGTTCATGGTACTTTGATAGCGGGTGTTCCCGACATATGACGGGTACCAAAGAATATCTCAGTGATTACATGCCCTTAAGGAGTGGATCTGTGACGTTTGGAGGTGGTTCGAAAGGTAGAATTCTTGGCCGAGGCAGATTAAATGTGCCCGACTTTCCCAAGCTTAGCAACGTGCTGCATGTAGATGGGCTTATAGCGAATTTGATCAGCATAAGCCAGCTGTGTGATGATGATCTCGAGGTAAGGTTTAATAAGGAGTGTTGTGAAGTTTTTAACCGAAATTCTGTTCGAGTAATGGCAGGTAAGAGATCCAGCGACAATTGCTACCTAGTAGGGAACAAGTCCGGTGTGAAGGATGTGTGTCAACTATCAAAAGCCGAAGACGAGGTTGTGCTTTGGCATTACAAACTAGGTCATGTCAACTACAGAACATTGGAACAACTTATCAAACATGATGCAATAAGAGGCATTCCGAAGCTTAAGGAGATTGGTAAGGTTGTTTGTGAGTCATGTTTGAAGGGTAAGCAAACACATGTTAGTCACACTGTTGACCAACAAGTTGCCCAACATTTTAAGACTGCTCACTGTTTTCAATTAATTCGCATGGACTTGATGGGTCCTATGGAAGTAGAAAGCATAGGAGTAAGAAATATGCGTATGTGCTCGTGGATGATTTTTCTAGATATGCATGGATTTTCTTCCTTAGGGACAAAGCGGAATCATTCGTATTCTTTAAAATTTCTGTGCTATGATTAGGAACAATTTCAGTGCTACTGTCTTTCGTATTAGGTCTGATCATGGTAGAGAATTTGAGAATCAGTATTTTGATGAGTTTTGTGATAAGAAAGGCATAGTGCATGAGTATTCTTCCCTAAAACGCCCCAACAAAATGGGGTGGCCGAAAGGAAGAATAGGACATTACAGAGATGGCTCGTGTTATGTTATTATCTAAGAATGTTTCTAAGCGTTTTTTGGGCTGAAGCATTGCATACGGCATGTCACATTTCGAATCGTGTGTTCTTTAGGCATGGCACTAAGAAAACAGCGTATGAGTTGTTGAATGGTAAAAAGCCTACGGTTAAATACTTTCATATTTTGGATGTTTTTGTTACATGCTGAATGATCGTGAATATTTGACTAAGTTTGATTCGAAAAGTGATAAATGCATCTTTCTAGGTTACTCGTCAAATAGTCGTGCCTATCGTGTCTATAACTTGCGTTTGAAATCAGTTCAAGAATCCGTGAATGTTGTGTTCGATGATGCTGCTGATCTTAGCAATATGCCTTTTCAAGTTGATATTTCAGATGTTACACAAGCTGTCGATGGGACAGAGGAGACTGGTGGTAACAATGTTGAGCCAACATCTGACTCAACATCCGAGGCAGATCAGAAAGACCATCCCACTGACCTCATTATTGGAGAAATGAACGAAGGAAGAAAGACCAGAGACAAACCACGCAAAGACTACAAGTCCATGGTAAGAAACGTATGCATGAACACGGTATACGCTGAGGTACGCTTCAATTGCT
The DNA here is from genome assembly GCA_027422505.1 of Craterostigma plantagineum. Classification (NCBI taxonomy): domain Eukaryota; kingdom Viridiplantae; phylum Streptophyta; class Magnoliopsida; order Lamiales; family Linderniaceae; genus Craterostigma; species Craterostigma plantagineum. Next base: position 6,149 of record JAPQWV010001475.1, on the reverse strand, counting down.
TTGTTTCTGAGATAGAACCTAAGAATGTCCTTGAAGCACTCAAGGATAATTTTTGGATAAATGCGATGCAAGAGGAACTTTTGCAGTTCGAGAAAAACCAAGTCTGGATTTTAGTCCCACGGCCGAAGGACATTAATGTCATAGGTACGAAGTGGATCTTTAAAATAAATCTGATGAACTTGGTAGGGTTGTTAGGAACAAAGCACGTTTAGTAGCTCAGGGTTATACGCAAGTAGAAGGGATAGACTTTGATGAGACGTTTGCGCCTGTTGCTAGGTTAGAATCGATTAGGCTGTTGTTAGCTATAGCATGTTGGCTTAACATCACTTTACACCAAATGGATGTTAAGGGTGCGTTTTTGAATGGGTATATTGATAAGGAAATTTATGTCGAACAGCCTAAAGGGTTCGAAGATCCCCATTATCCTAACCATGTTTTTAAGCTGCAGAAAGCGTTATATGGATTGAAACAAGCGCCTCGAGCATGGTACGCACGGTTAGCAACATTCTTACTTGAGTTTGGTTTCACACGTGGTGAGGCAGACCGAACTCTTTTTGTTAAAAGGGTCGGGTCTGATGTTCTGATTGCTCAAGTATATGTTGATGAAATTGTTTTTGGTTCAAGCTCACAAGTTTTATTAGATCAGTTTGTGCAAGCAATGAACACTACCTTTGAGATGTCAATGATAGGCGAATTAACATATTTTCTAGGTTTGCAGATTAAGCAAAGCAGCGACGGAATCTTTATGTCCCAAGAGAAGTATGCCAAGAACACTGTCAAGAAGTTTGGATTAGACACAGCAAAGGTAATGAAAACGCCCATGGGTTCTGCTCAAAAGGTAAGTAAAGACGATGTTGGGCAGAATGTTGACCCAACATTGTATCGATCTATGATAGGCAGTTTATTGTACTTATCTGCAAGTAGACCTGATATCATGTATAGTGTTTGCGTATGTGCTAGATATCAATCTGAACCTAAGATTTCGCATCTAAATGCTGTTAAGCGAATACTTCGTTATGTGAGTGGATCGTGTAGCCTAGGACTATGGTTCTCCAAAGATACTAATTTGAGTCTTGTAGGCTATAGCGATGCTGACTGGGCAGGTGACGAGGATGACCGCAAGAGTACAAGTGGCGGCTGTTTCTTCCTAGGTAATAACTTAGTTGCATGGTATAGTAAGAAACAGAATTGTGTGTCCTTGTCTACTGCTGAGTCTGAATATGTTGCTGCAGGTAGTTGTTGCACGCAATTATTATGGTTAAATAGCATGTTATGTGACTATGGGTTAGAGTGCGAATCCGTTCTTATGTATTGTGATAACCTTAGTGCCATTAACATCTCTAGGAACCCCATTCAACACTCACGTACGAAGCATATCGATATTAGGCATCATTTTCTGAGAGATATGGTCGAAAAAGAGTTAGTGCATATTGAACATATAGATACTAAGAATCAGTTAGCAGACATATTCACAAAAGCATTGGATTCTGAAAGGTTTTCGGACCTGAAGAAATCCATAGGTTTGCTCATGTTAGTTTAAATGTTGGTCCAACATTTGGATCAGCATAGCATATGTCGAATTTGATGGTTACTGCTTTATCTTTGATTTGATATTCTGTTCGGTTTTTTCCTGTGAAATGACTTGATTCTTCTTGGTTGGTCCCAAAATGAACCCTACCCCTCTTTTAAAAGGCTCTTGGTAATACGTTCCTAGGTACACGGCATTCGCTGTGACGATGTACTTATTGCGACTAAAAACCAATCCTTGTCTCATGTAAGCATGCTCATAAAACTCTCGGCTAGATATAGGTTTTTTGGTAATAAATTCCTTAGGTACACGGCATTCGCGGTGACGATGTATACTATGCAACAAAAGGCCTAACCTTGAGGCTGAGGGTATAAGGGCAGTGCATAAATTTCTCGGATATTTGAGGTGAAAGGGTAGAAATAATGGGAACTGATGTTGAGAAGAATCGAGCAGATAAGTCTAGGATAACGGAATCAGGATGTTGAGTCAAATGTTAGGGCAACATATGTGACTATCTGTTCGATATTGCTACATTTTTTGTGCTTTTGCTTTTGTCCGCGTCTGTCTTTAGTACTGTTTTTATGTGTCGTATGTGTCTAATTATCTCTCAGAATTGCATTAGAAATTCTCGAAGAACAGCTCTTTACACTTGTCTCTATGTGTTCATCGAAGTCGCTCAAACGGTTAGTATTTCTTGATTCTGCCCTGACTTTTGACTTAGTTCTTTTTGGGTGAATCATGATTCGAAGTGCTCTATTTACTCGCATGACTTAGTCTCAAACTTGCTCCTATGTGTTCGTGTAATTGGATTGGTCATTTACTATGTTTAGCTTCATGTTTTGAAAAATCATGACTTAGTTTGAACTTATCCAATTTATGCGGTTTTCTCCCCTTGTTCTCAACGGTTATATTTCTGTGCCCATTAACTCCATGATTAGATAAATTAACTGCAATGACCGTTGTGACTAGCTTGAGTTTATAAGTGGTAGGTTATATGATTTTATATATAATTGTCATATCATCACACTTTCTACACTTCGATTTCTTCCTATCACAGCTACCTATCGCAGAAAAATCATCTCGCTCCCTTCTCAGTGTCTTAGGGTTTACAGATTTTCGATCTTGATTCACTTTTTCTTGTTGAAATCATGTCGAATTCATCTTCTCAGCCGAATGTTGACCCAACATTCGATCCTAACCCTGTTTTTCCAGTCCCTCTGCAAGTGATTCCAGGTCCGATGGAGATCGTGGTTTACACGGGGCCTTTCCAGCCACTCCGACCACCCAGACCATCACCTCAGGCAGCCCAAGAACAAGCAGCGCCACCGCAGCCTTCATCAGCTGAACCCCCAACGGCGAACCCTAATCAAGAGACCGCAGATACGATGACAAGTCAAGACGACGACGAGGATGTGCCACTGGGAAGTCGTCTCCGATCACTCAAGAAACAGCGCCGGGACAGGGCTGAGGAGGCTCTGCCGACCTCGTCTGGTGCAAACCCAGCTCCGACAGACCCAATTTTAGCCGAGCCACCAGTGGATGAACCAATTCAGGCGGAAGAAACTCCTGTTTCGACAGACCCACTTTATCCGGCCACAGTTGCTCCCAGACAGACTATTCCGCCGCCGTTTTTCCACTTTTGCGGACGTGCCGCTCGGTGCGACATCATCCCAGCCACGGCCAATTCAGACAAGCCTGGTGGGAGGCGCGATTAATGTTCCAGCACCGTCGTCTCCTCCACCATCTCAAGGAGCCAAGCCGCCTTTACCTGGCGATACAAGCTCAATTCCGGGAACTGCAACTGCCCAACATCCCAAGAAATCTCGGTCAGATACATCCAAGAAAAGGAGGAGCAAAGACCAGGCCATGAAATCGGCTCCTGTAACTAAGCGGCGACGAAGCGGGCGTATCAGACGTGCCCTTAACCCCACCTCGAACAAAGACGATCCCATCTCTCTTTCCAGCGACTCAGACTCAATCGACACAATCGTCGACTCCACCACCTACGACAGCGTCGACTCGGAGATATCAGATGAGGACTTCAAACATTCAGGGGGAGAAACGCCGTCCTCTGACTCGGAGTCCTTCACAGCCTCAGACAAACCAGAGAGTAACGATGATGACGAGGCTGATCTATCTGAGACCTTAGAGTCTTTGAAGAAAAGGGTGGAGAACGTGCAGGCAAACGCCCCACGGAAAGTGATGACCAGCCAGCGAAGCGAGCGAGGACTGAAAGAGCACCTCAACCAGCCACAAGTCACCGTGATGTCTCCCCTGTTCCAGTTACTGAAGATGTTGGGTCTGATGTTGACCTAACATTAGAAGATTCAGATTGGGAGAGTCCATTGCCCAACCGCAAATTTTACCGCACAGCCAACGAGGAGCTGTGGGAATCCCTGAGTCAGAGACTCTTTAGGGTGGAACGGGTCGTGGACGAGGTGAGCTTCAGGAAGTATGGCGTGATGCAATTCCTGGAGTCTCGACATCTCGGGCACATGGTGACGAGTTTAGGGACGTACTGTGACAATGTCGTCCGAAAGGTATATGCTAACTTGTTCTTTAATGTGGCTGAAGTTAAGTCTAGGAAATATGGTAAGGTTTTTCTGAGGGGGAGATTGTATGACATATCGGCTAGTGCTATCAACAGATTTCTTCGTACTTCTGATGTAGAAATGGGGTATGAATATGATAATGATGCTGTGGTTAGGTTCATTACTGGGGGTAGAGTGTCTAAGTGGGAAGGAAATTGTGCAGCAGCTCTCTTACATCCCTCTATTCAGTTTTGTTTAAGATTGGTGTATGTAGTTGGTTGCCTACATCAAATGAAGTTAGGGTTACTGAAGGCATGGCTCATGTGTTATACGCACTTGGTCAAAATCTGCCGATGAATTGGGGAAAGTTGATCCTCGATCATATGTCGAATCAAGCTGAAAAGGTGGGAAAGGGAATTCTTCCTTATCCCTCGATTATATACGGAGTTCTTTTGCAAGGGGGATTTCAGCCAACCCGGAAAGACACGGTAACCACCCTACGCAGTCCTTACCCAGTACAGCCGAACCATTTGGCGGGCTCTGGCAGAGTAGTGGACCTTCCCTGGCGCAGCCCCGAACAGCTTGAACACGATGTTGACCACGATGTTGGGTCAACATCTTTGGCAGAACAGGCTCTTAGAGTTCTTGAGGAGTCCATCGCAGCTTTGGTGGCTCAAAGGGATGCCTTGAGGAGGTTTCATTTCTTCCCAAAAAGGGGGAGATAGGGCAGAAGCAGTGAGCGCTGAGCCGGGAGCTGAGGATCGAGCAGGGCCGAGTGAAGAAGGGCAAGGTGCTGACGCAGACCAACCAGGGGGAGATCAGGGTCGTGAGAGAAAGCAAGCCAGGGCTAAAGACCAAGAAGGTCAAGGAGAAGGAGCTGAAGAAGAAGCAGAAGATTCGATCGACAGTCTAAACATTTAGACGTCGATTTTTAAGCATGCGCATTTTGTTTGTGTTTGCATGCTTGCTTCTTATTTTCCTGTGTTTTGTTTAATTTGGACCATGTCTATTTTTGTCTTGCAGATGTTTTAGTTTTCAGGACCTCTAAGGCATGTACTATTTAGTAGTACTTTGAATAGTTTTAATAACTATTCTATTTTGCGTCTAACTCTAACCATTTTGTTTTGTGGTTGAGTTGATGTTGTCTTCAGGGGGAGTTTTTGCGACGACTGACCTCTGCTTTGGTTTTGGGAAGAAAGATAAAAATGGGGAGATTGTTGATGTTGAGCGTTCAACTGAAACATGTTGGGTAACATTCTAGTCAACATCTGTTGGCCGAGAATGTTCCCTTTCTCAGTTTTATCTTTCATGCCCAAAACCTATTTTAATTATGACGTGGAATTTTTCCAGTGTTGTGCAGGACTCATTCAAGGAATGGAACGGATCAAACCGCGTGGAAGAAGTGTAGATGAGCAAGAGCAAAAATCGGAAAAGAGCATACTAAAAATAGGCGACTTGGAGCTCAAGTGAAGACCGAGCAATCCGAGCTGACCAAGTCGATCTACAACGGTCACTAACTGTTCAAATACACTTAGTGGACGTTAGTGGACGTTGTGGGAGGTTGCCAAGTCGTTTGGACAAGTCGTTCAAGGGTGAAGGCATATATAAGTCGAAGACTTAACCATTTCGAGTAGGACGAACACCGAGCGAAAATCAGAGCTTTTCTGAGCGAGAGTAATTTCTTGAAAGAGTTTTCTTTTCTAAGTCTAGCTTTTAGAGGCCGTGAGATCTTTAGGTTTAGAATCCTTTTTTGATTCGTTTCGTTTGCTAGACTAGATTTGACTATCTTTTTGATAGTTTGTGTAATCCATATTTCTAGTGGATTTTTACGCCGAGAGGCACGCAGCAAGTTATTTGACTTGCTGCACAAAAACTTCATTTGTGTTCGTTTCGTTTTCCGCTGTGCGTTTAAAAGTGAGAGTGAGTGTTAGCCTAACATCGAGTCCAACATCAGTATATAACTTGGCGTTTTTCATCCATTGTGTACGGGACCCCCATCAGAAATATTTTATCATAAGCAAATATGATAGATGGCAGCCATATTATATATATATATATTGTGTGTGTGTGTGTGTGTGTGTGTGTGTGTG